>VZRW01001322.1:0-54815 GCA_013398125.1 Aegotheles bennettii
TTGAAGAAGTCCTAAGGCATCTGAGTGACTGAAAAGCCCTAGGTGCTTCACTAGATTGATCTGCCCCTTCAACTTCATTTACCTGTCCCTGAAGTTCCAAGGCCTTGTACCTGTTATTCAGGGACAACTGGGCGGGTGAAGGGGGTTGGGAGGGTTTTTGCTTGCATCTCCGAGAACGGACCACCCTCCATTCCTCCCTGAGGCTATGAGGCTATGAGACTACTAGGATATTTTCTTGCTTTTATTAGCAAAGTAGTAATATAAAAACCTTAAAAAAAGTGCAGTATAGCAGCATAAGGAAATTTGTGTCTGCTCCATAGCACTCTATACTCCTTAACACTTCCTTGAAGAGAAATTTTAGTAAGCAAAATCAAGGACTATTAAGTCAAGTAAAGATTAAAGTATATTATTTTCTTCAAGTCAGACAGATATTTAAACAATATTTATACATTTGTTACATCAAATACTGAAGAATATTTATTTCATATTCACCATAGAACATTTTTTTAAGGTTGTCTCAGAAAACAAATTGCATTTGATTGCAACAGAATTTTCTAAGTTCTGCTATAACAACACCAATATAGTTAGAACCATAGAACACTGCACCTCAAGCATAATACTGACACAGAAACACTGAAATACTTTCGGTGTTCCCCTCACCACACGATCTACCAGACAGTTATAAAAGGTGAGGGGACATGGGGGGGCTTCCCATTCCATTGACTGGCAACTGATAATGGCATATCATAAAACATTGTACCCAATTATAAATTTCTCTGAAGCTCACCAAAATCTAGAAAGGGGTCAGGTAAGTGAAGAGTAAGAAAATACCTTAGAGCAGAGAAAGAAGTGGACATCAAAAAGGTCATTTTGGTGGAGCAGGATACTTTTCAGAGGAACTCGGGATGATATTTCATCCTTGGGATTTTAATACAAATACTTTAATATTTTTCTCTTATATGTACAATTCAGACTAACCTATTTTGATTTAACCTATTCAGACAATTTTAAACACAAGTTCTTACTATAATCTCACTAGAATTCATCTTGAAACTGGGACAACACAAAATACAGAAAGATAAAAACATCAAGTGCTGCCAGCAGCATAAACTATTTTATGTCAGGATTTTGTAGAAGCTAAAAGAGCAGATTAAGGAGCTGATATTGCACCTCCCAGCACAGGCCAGTGAGAGGCCTTGGAGGGTCCTTGCCCACAGCCACAGCCAGCCTTGGTTCAGATTCTTAAAGCATACAGAAAACTGCAGTTAAAACATCTCTCTGAAAACTCAGGACTTGAAAAATATGACGTTAGACTTTCCCAACCAGTTTTCAGCTGAATGCTCTGAAGCCCATTGCCATATCAACATGGTCACTACATCTCAGCATGCCTTTTTGCTCTGAAACGCATTCAATGATTTCACGTTTTCTCAAGTCAAACAGCCATTAAATGACACTCCAAACTATAGTTTTTTTGAGGGCTGAAATCTTTCTGGGACAATATAAAAAACACTATAGAATGTTTTAAACCTGACATAATCCTAAGATTTGTCATACAACGTTTTTAGATTTAATTATCCCAACCTTGAAAAAAGCATAATTCATGGAGAACACTATAGAGCCTTCCTGTACAATCTCCCAGTCTCCACGATTGGTGGTGCTGATTACATTTGGGCACAGTTTCACTGAGCTGCACATTCACAGCAATGAACAAGGGGAATATCCTAGTGTTGCACTTGGTTGTGTTGGGGTATATTTCGAGGATGATGGCATGTTAATGAACCAGCCATTTAATAGCTTTTTGATTAAACATGCAGCCACATACCAAAGATCATCTTGAGGAGCAGGAAACAGGAAGAACATCAATTGTTTCCAAGTCGGACACAGGAAGGGACACCAGGAAGTGAGGTGGCACAGCTTCCGAATGACATGGAAGGTGCATTACCAGGAAGAGTATGGACCAATAGGAGTGTTGCTAATTGGGCCAATGGGAGTGTTGCTAACGCGCATGACTGCCCCATGTAAGAGGGACGTTCACCAATTAGAGAGCACGTAATAGGCGCATGGTATGAATGTATATAAGGGATAGTAAATAAAATGCCTTTTGCGTGATTCACACTGAATGTGCAAAGTCCATCTTTGATTCCCTCACATGGTTGAATTTTGAGCATCCACCTTCTGGAGTTACTGGCACTTTAGATCCAGCTGTTCCAGGAGGCTAAAGCTGATGCCAAGGTACAGCATGCTTATGAAGGACGGGAAGTACCAGATCCAGAAAAGGATCTGGCAAGAGTAGAGGCCAAACCCAATGTTTCAACCCTGAAAGCTCTTTCCTACAAGGTTCCAAAGTTTCTGTGGGAAAGAAGTATCTTACTCTCAAGACAAACAAGAGCTCAGCTCCTAATGCTGAGATCCCAGAATACCTTCATCTGTTCCCCTACCAGATCTCACCTAGCAGCTTCAGAGTACACACAAACAGGAGTAAGCTACTCCAACAGAACACATGAAAGGTTGAGACCCAAATACATAAAAAGTTTAACAGAATAAAAACAATGACCATGTAGCTGTATGAAAAGAAGAGAAAATCAGCAGATTTCAAGCACCTGGTCTGTCAGACTGAAAAGTAGGAAAGCAGTGCTGAAGATCATGTTCTATGACTCCTAGTTAGAGCTGCTTGAGTAATTAATTTTTGGGAGCAGGGGCCAAATCAGTGTCTTGTAACATTATGCAATGTCTTGTACAATACTAGGAATATATCAAAATGATTTATCTTCAGTTTACTTTTATTGAAATGGAAGAAGAAAATGAATCATTTAGGGTTAAAAATTTTAATATTTTAAAAATTGATGCCTAATTCAGGACTTGGTTTTCAGAAATGTCTGAATTAAGATTGTATGTTACAAATGCAACCCCTCATCAGAAACCTATACTTATTTGGGCCTGGGTAAATAACTGTTCTGTGAATTCATTGATGATTTCCTTTTGCATCTCAGTAACAGTTAAACATATCTCCCATCTGCCAGACTGCTGAGATTCCAATTTCAGCTTTCATACTACATACTCATTACCACAGTTAATATTAATTTGTAATCAAACAGGAAAGCACCTGAAACAAAAAAAAAAACCCAAACCAAACCACATGACAGAAATAACCTTTTTTAATCCCACCAGGCAGGAACTGAGACATCGTAACAGGGCAGTATGTTTAACATTCATGTTTACCCTGTATATAATAGAAGACTTCACCAACCAGAGTGAATAGACATTTTTCATCAGCTCTTTTGTTTTTCAAATGGAAGGGGTTTATTATATGCAAAATTGCATTAAGCATATAAAATGCTTAATATGCATAAACATCTTCCATGATGTGCACAAAACTTGACAGCTGTGATTTACTTTACCCATGCATAAATAACAACAAAATTGGCCCAAAGACTTTTACTTCACATTTTAAATGTGAAGCCTAACAGGGTAAAAAAAAAAGTTATCACTTCCAGAAATACTGGGAAAACACTTAGCCCAGACCTAGTAAGTAACCACTAGAAAACAAAACAGGATAAAAAGTTATAAAAAATAAAAATATATGAAATTCCTAAATCTCAGGAGATGTGTATCTTACTGACCTCAGTGCTGAATAGGACATAAATATAGTTACAAGTGCTAAATCAATACATAACTCTTTTAAATGTTAAAGAATATTTTCAAGTGTTCTAAGAACTTAGTATTACAAATATACAATATTTGTATATTTGGAGACTATAAAAATATTTCAACTATTAATTATTGAAAATAAATTAAAATTTAAAGAATTTCAAAATACTTATAGAACTTTACAGTAATTAAAGAATTTTTAAAACACTTTGGTTAATCTATTCTACAATTAAACTGTAAGATATTTTAGAAGTCTACAAAGAGTAGCCACTGGCTGGAATTTACTGAAGGTTTATTATTTGCTTCTTTCTATAACCATTTCTAGCTATTCAAAATGTGCGTGAAAGTAATTTTTGCTTTAGTCTAGATGACTACACTGTCCTGATGTAAAGGCAGGTTCATTGCCTGAGAGGATGATTTTCTTCAGATTTAACAAACATTTAGAAGGTGGGAGGGTATGAAAGAAAATTACTTGTATGACCTTTGTCTTCTTGAACTATCATGTGCATTTAAATACTTCAGTCAAAGTATCCTTTATAAACAGTACAGGTTTTATTTAGACAATAAGCTGCTCAAGCCAGACAAGATTATCATCTGCCTTCAGCATGATATGCACATCAGTTACAGCTGAAAATTAACACTACTTTTGGAATAAGTTCTACATAACAATACTATAACATAAATATAAAAGTCTAAATTAACCATAAAGTGAAAATCATTCAGTATTAAGTCTTAAATATTTAGAATTAGAAGGAAATAAGTCAATATAATTTTTTTAAAACGTCAATTAATAATCTTAACAGAAATCTAACCAGCAAAATATATTCCTTCTTAACCCATGGAAATAACTAAAAAATCTGCAAATTTAAAGATTGAAAGGTTAGCCACCCCATTCTGATTTTTCCTTTTATTTACAGCTTTTAGAAAATTACTTAGCTATTTAAAAAAAATAATTAACTTCTGAAAGTATAAATCAGGACAGCACTTAGATAGCAGTCTCTTGAGTTTCTAAATATTTACTTAGCCTGTTGCTTAGTAGGAAGGTAGCAGAAATTCTGTTACCATCCTTATACTAAAAAAAGTTTAATAGCATTTGGGGTTAATCACAATATGGCTTTGACAGTAGTTTGCTGTCATGGCATATAGCATAGCACAGGAAAAGAGCCTTGAGGCATTAGTGTAATCCACCGAGGTTGAAGTAGGAAAGCTAAAATTATTTAATACATTTTAAGCCCATAGTACAGTAAATGGTCTGTTGCTAGGAAGCAATCCTGGCTAAAAATACAACTCTTCTTAATATGCTGACTTTATGTCTAAAAAATGCCAGAAACAGGTCTCACTGAACGTATTTTTCACACCCTTCCTCTCGTTCAATGGAGTCCCCAATTCACATTCACAAACATATGAAGCTGAAGTGTTTCTGAGCCTGAAAGTTACGTATGATCAGGAAAAGGCCATCTGAAAAGATGGATGATCTTTACTAACATCTTGTCGAGTGCCCACATTAGGAGAGTCATGGAAATAACTAAAAACTCTCCAAAATGATCAGATTTAAAGTTCCAATTCCTCACTCCAACCATGGATTGGCCACCCATGAAGGAAGACTTTCCCCACCGGACACCCCAGATCTCAGGGACAGGCTGACTGCCTGGGAAGCTCCCCTAGGGGAAACTGAGGGATGCAGTAAGCAGTCCCAAATCCCACCTTATGTGCAATGTTAAATTCCCATGAATAACTGGCATTTGCCCTGTTCTGTGAAAACAAAAGCGCTTGACTGTCCTAATTTACAGCTGTAAACAGATGAAACAATGCTTATTCATGCAAATTAAAAATTAAAAACCTCAGAAACAGAAAGCAGAATTTGGCAGTACCAGTGCTGAGGAGTTGCATCCATTTAGCTAGAGAACTGACCAGTTCTCTAGTAATACTGGACCAGTAAATTCAGTACCATTAAGGAACACATCACAGCAGAACATGGTTTGCAAGGGATGAAAGTGCTATGAATATCTGAAAAAATGGGAACTCAGTCCATACAGGAGGTTCTGGGTGAAGTCGCAATTGTTAAACTTTGTGCAACAGATCCACTTAGACACATTTCAGAGAATTAACAATATATTAATGAAAGAATAAAATACATAATCCTAAGCACAGAATTTCAAAGGCATCATGAATTACTGTAAACAACTTGAGGATTTTGATCACAAAATATTACATGTCTGTTCTATAGCAAATCTTTACTGAATGCATACTCTAAGTAAATTTTGACACAAAACCTTTGTTTCTAGTAGCTACATAGTGTCCTGAAAATGAATGTACAAGTAGAAACTGATAATGGCCTTAAAAGAGCCAGTAAATAGTGTATAATAATTACTACATACATTTCCTATTAACAATTACAGTTATTGCTGAATTATTTTGTAGTTCAACTTTATTTTTTATGATTTCACCCTATAGTCCTTTCTCCTTTCTCAGTGGTTTTCTGCTAGAAATGAAAGTAAATTGGTTTTGACTGCAAAATTACTTACTTTACTAATCTAACCCCAGAAGTTGCATGTTAACAGGGTTAAGGAGGAAAGGTTCAGAACTTTGGTATACCTTTTATTCCCCTTAAACTAACTTATAATTGGAATCAGTCACTGTCTGAAGGAGTATGGGATCAGATGTAGATCCTGTTGTCTTCATGAGTCTTAAAAGTTAAGCCCTGAGCCTAAACATTTGCTATTCTCCTTGTTTGTTTGTTTGGGTTTTTTTCTGGATATGCTGAATGACACAGAGGAGAGCTAGAACAGCTAGAACAGCTCTGATGGCTTTGCAAGGTCCCACCCTCATAAGTGGGCATGAGAAATGGCCTACCACAGATGCTCACAGTTAGCTCAAACCAGTCCAAGATAAAAATGCAAAGATTTCAGCATTCCTGAATATCTTTTACTCTCTGGATGAACTTTCTTCACTTTCATGGCCAGTCTCTCTTCAGATTTTCAACAGGTTTACTATTTTTTTTTTAACTCCTTTTCTTCTGCATCAAGTAGAGAACAGCCTGGTCACCCTCTTAAATGAGAAACAAGTTTGTCCCTATCCAACAAGTAGATAAATGTCTCTGTTATGTACATAAACATTACATTTGGAGTCATGCATTTATCAGTTAGTAAACAGCCCTTTGCTTCTGTGAGGTATAAAACTCTCTTTTTCCTCTACTACTTAGCATCTTTATGGAGGAATTTTTTCTCTTTGGACTTTTTATTTTCTGTCACTTTGCATATTAGAGTCACACAAGATGTGAACATCTAACTAGGCTAATTTTTGTGTAAATTGATAGAAGTGCATGGCTGATATCAGAAATAATAGAAATCAATGACTTTGGAAGTACAATGGTTTTGAATGTTTTTTCCTCAGCCTCCTCCCTTCAGTCAGGCACATTCATGCAAGCAAAATCCTATCAGAATGCATGCATTAAGCAGTTAATTATGGGTATGTGCCAAGTCTGGTTTTTAAAGGCTCTGATTTCAGTAAGAAACACTAAAGCAGTTTTTGCTGTCTGGAGATGAGGAATTATTTATGGATTTTTACAAATTATTTTGGCAAGTCTTGAAAATTTCAAGATAAACTACAATTTTAACAATGCCATTAAGTCTCTTGTTAACGATGGATGGAGAACAAAACATAATGAACTTCTGAGATATTCTACCCTTTGTTTCCAAATATACTTTAACATCATTACCATTGTTACTATTTATCTTCTTGTATGTGCATTATTCCTATAATAACTGTAGAAATTCAACTCCTCTCTTTTTCACACTGTAGTGAGATTTGGCCTTGAATCTTCAATAGTTCCGTTTTCTCTGCAGAGTTAGAACTGTAATGCCATTCAATGTAGCAACAACACAATGGCTAATATAACTATCCAACAGCTACACAGCTATAAAATCACACTGCTAAAACCCACTGGTAAGACATTGGCACACTGCAATACTTCAAGAAGAAATCATCTACCAGCACTTGAAGGAGAGCCTGCGTTCAAAGGGCACCACACAACATTATAATTAACAAATCTGTAATGCCTGAGGTATCACTAAAGCGCTTTTTCATTCCTTTTCCTTAAAAATGCAGTATTTACCACAGAGAGTTTATGCTGTCACTAGGAGAACACCAGTTCCCAGAGCCAAAGCGTTCATTATGCATGATGTAACTCACGGCATGAGGAATTCCTTGAAAACTGTATACTACAAGAATACAGTAGTTTCCACTAGTGTGGGAACATACCACATTTCTCATAGGATTCAAATTATTTCCCTTAGCAACAATAAATCTATGGAAAAAGATACAAGGGAGTAGTTAAAAGCACTGGCAGTAAGTGAAAAGAAGTCCCTAATTCACTATCATGAGCTGGTCTAGAACTGTTAAAATTATAAATTTGCAGAAATTACTCCAGTAGTTTAGAACAATTGGGTTTTGGATTTCAATGGAAGTGGTGATTATTATTATTATTATTATTATTATTATTATTATAAAAGGAGGCAATGTGCATAGTTTTAAGATTTATTTTGATTATAAACACAATTTCAAAGGAGGTACTTCAAAAACAAACCAGGTGCTTTGTTCCTTGGAAGAAGTCACCTATAAAATGTCTCTTAAAATAATCTCTTTCAAATTCACCAAGATGGTAAGGGAAAGTTACAGAAAAGGCTGCAATTCTAAAGTCATTTCTTCATGAGTGCTTAAATCACCCACAAAACCAGTTCAAATTAAAATCTGCATGCTTACTTGGATCTGATCACTTAGCCCCCATTTTCTCACTAGCAGGTACTGTTTAGAGAGGTGCCTCATTTATCCATCAATATGTGAACCTTCTCCGTGACCATGAAACTGGTCGCACATGTAACGCAGTGTGTAGGTAACCCAATCAGTAAGGTGGCATAAGGCCACGTTACCTGGGCAAAGTTCTCAGACATACCAAAATAGGGACCTATCAAAGAAAAAGTGATTAGGGGAGGGCTATTGATTTGGGTGAGAATAAGAGTGGAGAACAGGAAGAACTTGGGAGGAGAGAAGGGAAAATAAGGGTCGGCAAACTGATATGGTGACTGACGGTGTTTGGGGGTGCTTACCAAGCACCTCTAGACCTGATTCCTGCAGGTCAGGTTCTCTGGAAGACAGCTTATAAATGATGGCACTGCATTAAACAGCTACACTGCTAGGCTATCAATGGGGACTGGCTTTGCTTCACACCAATGTCCCTCCAATCATGCACACCAGTTTAATGCCCCACTTGGTTTTCCCTCCAAACCCCGCAGGCCAGTACTGCCCAGAGGCACTGTTCAGGGCACAGGCACGAGAACTGCAGCACTGCAGGTTCCTGCAGGATCCGCAGATTTGCTAATATAAAATACACTTCCCATTGGTTTTGTAAAGGTGGGACATTGGTTTTATTTATGTAAAAAGAGTGCCAGTCCAACAGCGTACGGAGGTGATTGACTGATCATGTGAGATCATCTAATGGAGAAAAACAGACCTGATAACCCATGCATTGCAGTGCAGCCCACATTCCCGGTCATCCCTAACACAGGTGAAAAAGCTGAAATGTCTGCTCTAATGACAGTGTAAAAAGATGTGTGACTGATGTGATTTTACTTATCAGAAATATATCATACCTACCATTGCCCTCACGCTGTTGTGCAGCACATGGGGTTACATCAGAGCAGATTCACTGACTTCAAACATTCAGAGATAATTTCTTACCCTTACATGACAACATTAAGCACAAGATAGAGCTGACAACACTTGAAATGATACTGGAGAGTACAATTTGTTCAGAAGAAAGTTGGAAAGTCACTTAAGAGATTTTGCTCTATCTTTGTGTCATTTTGCCAGGACTTAAAGAGCACAGCCTTGGTCTGCTCTGTCCCTTCTCCAGCCGCTTTGTTGGCTGTAGTAGCACTGGGAACACTTAGAAATTTCTGGCAGTACGACACTTTTCAACTTACTCTTCACGTCAAAGCTTGCAAGAGAATTTAATTAAGTTTATGAGGTTTTGTAGGTGACCTTGCAAGAGCCCAATTGTCAGTGCTGAAATAGCTGGCACAAAGCTTGCTTAATTTCTGTTTACAATGGGAAAATCTCCTAACACAAGTCTCCGTGATATTCAGAAACATTTCACAATTAAAAAACCTAAGAATTTGTCAAAACTCTTAAAACAAAAACTACCTGAGAGAAACTAATTATAGACATTAATAATACATTAATATTACATTAATACTTTTTAATGGTTGAAAATATATTTAAAATTAATTGTTTTGTTTATTTTCCACAGAAGAATACAATTTATTGGTTGCTGAATTGCAAAGCTACTTTAACTGGGAAAGGATGATTATGTTTCTTCTTCCTCTACAAAAATCTGCTCCTAAAAATATGTTATTTTAAAAGGAAATTAATGCCTATTCTATAGTTATATTTTGCCTCATTAGCTTTATTCTCTACCAATTGGTAATGACTCCAAAGAATATCACCATGTATTAATGCCTTTCAAGTATGGTATTTCACACACTTAAAAACACCATGTACTTACGCATTCCTGTTTTGTCAGTGTTCAGAAAGAGACTAAGTCATTAAACAAAACCTTGATTTCCTCACAATATGAAGTATGGTAAAAGCTAGAAGAAAGTTCACTCTTTCCTAAGTGATCAACCAAACAGAACCAAAAAATTAGTTGTCTGATCTGTGAGAAACAACACATGGTATATGACCAACTACCGAGTCTGCAAATCAAGGTTTTTGTGAGAAGAAACTACAAGTTCTTGAATCTGGGGGCTCTGCTGTGGTGCTTCTGCTGCATATTCGTCTATCTGAAACAGAACAGAGTGTATTAACTGCTGTTCTAATTTCTGACAACTAAAACATCCCATTTTCACCGAGAGGCAGGAACAGCTCTAGGACTAGACTGAGATGGATGGTTTATAAACAGGAAACACTTTTTCAGAAGATGTCATATCTGACTGATGCCTTCTAATAAGAAATAAATAAAGGGGTAGATAACAACAGATGAGATAACATTACTTCAATTTCCCTGTCCCCTTTGTGCTTTTGGGATTTCATTCTGTTTCTTCTGATGCCTTTAGACTTTCTTGCATCTTTATGGAGGAACTTCAACTTCAAAGACAACTGACAGTCCCTTACTCCTGAATGACTCTTGTTAGCCAAAGCAAGAATAAGCCAGAACCTTTGTTACCCATAGTTTAACAACAGAAAACCACATTCAGAAGTGCAGCAATGAAAAAAAAATAAATCTGTAAAATAATCTCTTGCATATTAGTGCACTCAAAGGATACAACACAACCACGCTCCATTTTTTTTTAGAAAAGCATCCTCTCAGTCTTAGAGATACTATGTTCTTCAAACACATCTCTCATAAATTATTAATTTTATTTCAAGTAGTAACATCTCCTATTACTTAAAAATATTATTCTTATTCACAATAAAATTACATAGTGTACTAGACAATGCTTTATGTATTTCATGGCCTTCTCTCTTGATTACTGTCTCCTGTGGTGCATATGGATTCTTTATTCAACACAGAGTAGATATAGAGGGAAGTCTGACAGTAAAACCTCAAAATGACTGGAAGACTCAAGGGAAATCATATCAAAAAATGCAAATCACTTTGCCACAGGGTAATTTCAAATTGGAAGCAAGTCTTCTGTGAAAGAAAAACCCTGCAAGACAGTAAAACCTGAAAGTACTGAACATAGATGAATCCTACAATAAAATAATTCACACCTAAAGAATACGGAATTGGCTTGAAATGCTGAATATTCAAAAACTGAGGTGTTGCTTGCAAAGTACCTCTTACTATTTTCTAAAAATTCTGAACAAGGTATTATTACTGTAGTTATAAAAGTGTCTGTTGAAGTTTATAAAATTAAATTTACTTAATAAATGCTCCCAGATTTGATTATGAATATTTTGCATTCAAGAATCAGGTTCTATGATGTGGCAGAGGTCTCACAGAGTGGGATTTGCCCTGAAGAGCGGCCAAGGACATGCTGAAATGAGGAAACAGCATTTGGCCTGGAAATAGGGCAAGAATTCAATATGCTGTATCCAACAGAACTGAATCTATTACAGTAGCCAGATATTTCTTTACCACAACTAACATGAAGTGAAGGAAATTAGGAAGCAGAGACAGTGGGAAGTCAGACATAAAAGCAATACTGTAGGTCTCTGCAAAGAAGGCATCACCGACGGGCTCTAGACACAGGTCTGGATTTTTGAATTCTTGAAACCTAAAGCTTTTACAGCTGTATTTACTTATTTGCTGTGCTTTCAGGGCAATTTATTTTGGATCTCTAATGTCATTTGAATCTCCTCTCTCATTTCCAAGATGTTTTCACTTGCAATTCAAAGTATTTATGTATCATGTATAATGGAAAAGAGAGAGATCTTATTGCCAGTGTTTATCTTGGTAATGTAACATGCACTTCCACATATGTAACTTTTTTGCATGTTATTTGTACATACAGTTTTTTCTCTTTGACATAACTTTGCATATCTAGTATAGTAATCAACTGTTATATTCTGTATTAACAAGTGATGACACTTTTTATTCTATAGAAGACATCTTAATGACAATTCTTACTGAAACCTCAAGAGGCAACAAATAAACACTTCCTAGTAACTAGGTAAGTATATTCATGATGATCATTCAGAGATACAATGGTAACTGCGGTGGGTTTTTTTATTGTGGTAATTTTTATCATAGTTCTTTCTACCACAATAAAGAACAAAAATGTGTGCTTTACTGGTTTAGTTTTCTGCACAGTATTACATTCAGATTGGCTCTAAATACTCAAAATTATTTCCACACGGGAA
This sequence comes from Aegotheles bennettii, assembly GCA_013398125.1. NCBI lineage: Eukaryota > Metazoa > Chordata > Aves > Caprimulgiformes > Aegothelidae > Aegotheles > Aegotheles bennettii. The sequence continues at coordinate 12,511 of VZRW01001322.1, forward strand.
ATCCTGTCCTTAGTTTCCTTCAAGAACAGGCTACCTAATGAAAATAGAACTTAGGAAGGCTTCCCATGTAATCAGTAGCCCTTATGAATTCGGTATAAAATAGTTCCTGGTTAGATATAAATATCCTCTTATGAATCAGTATAAAAAGCAAGAAATAAACAGATACAGAAAAGCTTGAGCATATAATTACTAAATTTCCATGAAATTCTGATCTACGTTATCCAAAACTTCATGACTAAAATATGGACAAGTTTCTGGAATATTTCTCATGAGCCTTTCTTATTCTAGGCATTATTTTTGTTCAGCATCACACATTACTTGAAGGAGAGCATAAGTTGGTGGTATAAAATAACTGCAGAACATTACCAAATCTATAAACAAGCAGAATTCCAGTTGAAATTTAGCAACTGTGATGAGCACAACTATTTTTTAAAGGGAGCAAGATGAATTCAAACAGAAAGTTATACAGCCTTAACATACAGTGCTAGTGTGCTCAACACAACTTAACATTTCTATATCATCTATAACATTAATCACACATGCAAGGGTTAAAAACTTCCCCACCTTCCTTAATTTTTCTAGTCTTCCTATTGTTGTAGGATGTTCTCAGCCCTAAATGTTCAGTAGTTGATGTCTTCTCTCACTTTCTGTTGACCTTGGGTACCATATTTTTAGGACTAATTCACCCATTAATGCACTGATGATTTGAGTGAAGAAATCATAAATGCTTATGCAGTTACATGTTAAATTAGTCATGTATCACTGGAATAACAAAGCACTTACACTTTAAACACTCTGGACCAATTGATGCCTCTAGAAATGCAAGACGTATCTGGCAATCTGTCATAAATTTAAGTAACAGGCAGACCTCAGTCAGCTTTAGTCCTTGCAATTCAAATACAGGAAATTTACATTACAAATTCTTATTGCAAGCTTCTCTGATTTTAGTAGTGGCAAAAAATATAGAAAAGAAAAAGGAAGATGATAACAGAAATAACTAAACCACTGGAATAGATAGCTGGCATCCCTGTACCCAGATTTTAATGTCAAAGGCCAGTCCGAATACTACTGAGAAAAACAGGCACAATTTTCTTTCATCCACAGATGCTTTTGTAATTCTATTTCATCCCAGAAAACATTACCTTCAAAGTCAGTTTTGTATTTTTTCCTACGCTCTGCCCTATCCCAGAATAAACTGAAGGTCTCTAAAAAATTCTCTTCATCAAGACTGTTCAAGGCAGCTTAGACTGATTGTGACTGGGTCAACTGGTAACCTTTTCTGCCATTTTATTAACTCCCAATACTGGAAAACAAACTAACTTTTGCATCTTAAAAAGGGAAAACACATATCTCTTACCTTCCCCTTTATATCTGTGTGGTCAGAAAAGTCTGTAGAGATTAGAAGTAGCAATTAGACATCTGTGGTAAATGCTTACCTATGTTATTACACTGTAATATGAAAAAGTACTCTAGAAAAGTTAATTTCTTATTACTCCATGAAGTCAGTACAACAAAAACTTTCTACCTTTAACATAAATTGTCCTTCAGCCTCTTTAAAATTGCTGCCTGGTAGTCATGAGCTCAGCACAGTACACATAAAGATGAAGTGTTAAAATTAATGATAGGTTCCAATTTGGAATGTGCTGTTAATTTATTTTTCAAATATGATTGCTCTATTTTAAAGATCAAGCAATCTGCCTGAGTCAAGCAGTGTTATCAGTAGGGATGTGTCACCCACATCCAGTCCAGACTCCCAGTGCCAGCAGACTGAGCGCAAACCACAGCCTTGCACACAGAGGCTACTGCTGCCCACAGAAACTGCCATCAGTGCAAGTCTGCTGGTACAGCCAGCTGTTGTGAGGATGTGGGCAGAATCCTGGTTCCCCTGATTCAAGGCAAAACTTTCAGAAATTTCAGGGGAAGCAAGTCCTGTACTTTACAGCTGACTACTTTAAGTTCTGCATGCCCTAATGACCTTTCTGCTAATTGGATTATGCACGTAGCTCCAAAATCAGTGGGAATTACACTGAAAAAGTAAAAGAAAAGACAGTGGCAATAATATGTAATTAAGCTTTTTGCCTTTTGTTTCCTAGTCCTTTGAATCCCCTCAACTTTCTGTAGCACATCACGAGTCCTGTGCAAGCAAAGGGAGACAATCCAGCAGCTACAATGGCTTTCCCACAAGTTTACCTCCAAAGGATAGAGACAACCCAGGCCTGCCTCTATTAACAGAAGAAACCTGGGCTGCCAGTGGGCAGAGCCAAAGTCCTCATCAGAACTTTGCTGAGGAAGTTTGCTCTAACACCTGGGAATGCTAAGAGCTGTCTCCAATAGAAACTAAGGACTTGATAATAACCAGAAGGAAAGCAAATGACAATATAATTTCAGCCTGCAATTAGTTGAAAGAAGGAGTACCACATTAGCACACATTAGGCCAGGCCAAGACAGGACCAAAACAATAGCCCATTGATTTACTGAAAAGAAACACCATTTCATAAACAATGTAACAAACATGGGATTTTGATTGTTTGTTGTTTTGGGGGTTTTTTGCCAGTAATGTATTTCAACCAAGAATATCTACAGCTGTTTCAGCTATGTCAATCTTTAAATGTCAAGAGCCATCCAAGATGAAGTCCTCCGTGCAAGTCAGGTTTGAGTAATCAATTGCCTCTTGTACCATAAACTACCCCAATTACTGCATGGAGAGATCTTTAAACCCACAGAGATACTGTAGCAATCAGCAGTTCCTGCTTCGACCTTCCATCTGACCCTTGCCTACACTCTTTCAATAACATCTTAAAACAACTCCTTGAAACTAGCAGTAGCTCTATTATTGTTCCACAGACAGGTGACATTTCCACCTTTAATATTTCCTGACTTCACCCACTTTTGTAGCTCCAAGCAGTCTTCTCCTCACAAGGTCAATACTAATCCACACCAGAGTAATACTATGCCTGTAATTAGGAAGTTCTTTTGTCCAAACTTTCCTCCTTCATTTACCTTGAGAACCTAAAGCAAAAGAATTCCTCCAAGGGCATGTTTTGTCCTCTCTGTTAGGAACACAGCAAATTTCATTCGTATTATCATTACCCTCCATGTTTCACGGTAAACCCATGCTCAGATAATTTTTCAATTATTTTCAAGCTTTTTCCACTTTCTGTTCTTCAAACTACCTGTTTAATTATCTATTTCAAGTTGACACCAAATGGAGACACAAAAACAGAACTCTTAATGTAGCCACACCCTCCTCTTGGTATTTCTGCATTTGTTTAATCCTTCCTTTCTAATAAAATCACATACATGTCTTAAGATTCAGAGCTCTAGTTTGTCTTTACCTCCCTTTTCTCTCCTTTTTCCTTCGACTGTTTACTCCTCCATTTTCCCAAGTTACTCTATGTTTCAAGAGTTTCCAAGATCAATAGAATTGAACTCTTCTTTACGTTTTCCACAGCTGTCCAATCCTCTCTTGAAACACTCAGCTGGAACAAGTATATTTCACTATTTACATCCCATCTTTCTTCTTGCATCCCTCACTTGCTGTACCATTTTAACACTACATGCACCACGATGTAACTTCTTAAGTAATAAAGTGAGATAAAAATATCAATCCCTTTTATTAGCTCAGGGAATTCACTGGGAAATGTAATTCAGTTAATTGACATAAAAGTCAAGTCTTCCTCCTCTGTAAATTCCACTCTTTTGAATTTGATTGATAGTAGGTGTGTGATAAAGAGAGTTAATAACTAAGAGGACAGAGATAATGGATACTTTGCAATCAAGAAGATTTATCTCTTAAATATCAACAATGACAACTCAATGTAAATATTAATAAAAGCAGATACATATTGTGTATGCACTCCTAAGCATCCTAACTTATGGTAATAGCAATGCAGCAAACCTCCTACCCATCCAAACTTGTCTTTCAGGGAAGAAGTGGCACACAGACTTTGTTCTTTTTTTGCAGTGGTACTACGATCTAAACCTGCTGACAGCAGAGCATGGCAAGAGGTTCCACAGCTTTTGGCTAAAGAGCTAGAATTTATTTTTTGATATCTGTGGCTCAATGACCTTTCTGCTCAGTAGGTTGCTTTGGCACGTGGTCAAGGTTTGCAGCCTTCCAGCGGGGCTTGCATGGCTTCAAAGGCCAAAGGACATTTGGACAGGAAAAAAGGGCTGTACCTGGAACTCTGTAAGGGTATCATGCTACCCTTGAAAATTAGATCAGGTACAAAACTAAATGTCTTTCACAGAATACTTGAAGGTGTTTACTCCTTTAATACACCAGTATAACAGACTGGCCAAACAGTTTACAGGAAATATAGGGATGAATTAACAGGCATAGAGGAATATTTTGAAGATTGGTACTATGGTACTTCAAATTTAAAAGTTTATTTAAGCTCAAATCTCATCATTATCTGCTGCTTAGGTCAAAAATATAGTTTAAAGAAAAACCACCATGTCCCATAGCTCCATTTATTGTAATCTACTGGCTTTTTTACAGGTGTAAGTCCTATCTACAGTTGTCACAGTGCTCAAGGACAGGATTGCTTCACAGAATCGCAGAATGTTAGGGGTTGGAAAGGACCTCGAAAGATCATCTAGTCCAGCCCCCCCTGCCAGAGCAGGACAACCTTGCAAACAATAAAATTGCTTATATAGGACAATAAAAATTAAATTAACGCCAATAGGAGTCAATTTAATAAATTGGTTCCATTAGGTATAATTAAATGGATGCATTTTGCAAATCAAATACTAAAAAATCCCAAGGCATTAGATGACAAACAGATTCTACAGTTTTCTTCTCTAGGTCAGCCTTAGTTCTTCCCAGTAACTTTCAGGAACGTGCACATTTGACAGCACGGACAGCCTTTAGAGAGGTAAGTGAAAATATTCTCTAAGTAATTTAAAACTAAAGTCACTGCAGCTCCTCAATGGCCATTTAAATCTCTTAAAAAGCCATACACCTTGTGCAGCAGTGATAAAAGCTCTCCTCAAGACTGCATGCACAAAATCAAGGCTGTAATTCCCATGTCTGGAAGCCCCAGAGCCTGTATCAAAGACATGCAGATCATGAAAGCTTCCAGGAAAGAAATGACACACTAAGAAGTTTTTGATTCCTCAGTTCTTGAAAGACATGAGAAACTGATTTCTCAGCCTTGTGATTTCTCAGGTGAGGGTCCTTGCAGCAATCAGGGGTCTGTAAGATACATTGGTGCAAAATGTTGGTAAAGGTCCCAGAAGATGCCTATTTTTTAAACACTGTATCAGGCTTTTTTTCACAGGGGAAGGCACTCAGGTATGCACTTGGAAGCCCTAAAGGGAAAATATGAATTATGCAGGCAGCGTTTTTTTGTACAAAGCTACACCAGCATAGTGTGGTTTCTGTCCTTAAGAACTTGTATGCTAAAGACACAAGGATCAAATGCCAACTTTAATTACAGAATAACATAAATTCAGTAAACATGCTGATTCAGCAAAGTGGTTGACCACAATCTTAAATTTTAAGCAGGTGAGAAATAAACTGAAATTTCAGTAGATGTTGAAGGGCTTTGCTAGATTATAGCAAAAAATTTCTTCTTGCACCCAGCCTTGTGATTTCAGCCTTGGACCCTCATATTTTCACTGCATATGCACAAAGGTCAACATCAAATCACTAGACAGGTAAAAATTCCAGAGTCAAATTCCAGGTTTTCAGGGAGTTCAATATAATCTCCACTTGTTGGGATTTAAACTAAGTGATACTTTGAGTAGGTATCTGATTCTGTAAGGTGCCCTTGTACTTCATTGCAGGGTATCTGAGGTTTTTGAAACATTAGTGCACTAAAAAAAAAAAATCACTGTTATGTTTTGAAAAATTCTAATTATTTGTTTTAAACATCCTCAGTGCAATAGGTATTCTAATTTTTTTTTATTCATTTAAAATACTGATCACAAAATTTTTGTTATACTACTAGTTTATACATTTCACATGTGCAACTAGGGATTTAGTGAAACAATTAAAGGTCATTAATGTCTGCTACATAATGTATTTCAATTGAAATGATTATCAAAATTTACTATTTTAATGACAGCATGCATCTGTTTCCTTTTGTATGCAAACTGACAGTGAAAGTATGGAGGAGGAGAGTGGTCTTATTTATTTTATTCTTAGTGATTAATCCACAGTACAAAACTATGGGCAAGAGTAAGTACCTCGGCGTTCTCCAACATAATCACCAGAAGTACGTATTTTAAATACCTAAACCTGGAGACAATCATAGCTACAAACATACAAGATTTCTACTTCTAGGAGGATACACTGTGTATGTGAGCAGTTTATCCCTCAGTACCTAGGTCGGGGGATACAAACATCTATCAACTACACTTACATAAAACCATAGCCTGCTTCATGAACGAACATAAATTTCTAAGTAATCTGCAACTTAACACATTTTGAAGAGCAGTCACAGGGAAGGGAAAGTATCTGTATTCTCATGTCTGGCAGTGATGTCCTTTATTCCGAAACAACCCCAGCACTTGTGAAAACAAGGTAATGAAGCTAAGGGCAACACAGCTGGGGCAAGATTTGGGAACTCAGTGAGGTCACTGAAGAAGCCCCAAAGCCATCTCCTCAGCAGTTACCAGTGTGTCCAGGTTTCTGCATGGAGCTGGGGTTTGATGATATTCTGCTTATTATGTAGAGCAGGCTGTGCGCTGGCAGCGTTGTATAATCATACGTGATGGCGGTTAAGAAAGGGCACCGTTACTTACTCTGGAATTATATTTCATGGCTTACTTTATTCCCCAACAGGGAATCCTAGCTTCTAACATAGAAATAATGTAGAAAGACAAAATAACAATGTATTTTCTTTGTAAAAAAAGAAGAAAATCAACAGGAAAGACACTGAATGTGGAACCCCTCCATCCCACTGTGTATTACAACTTACTACAACACACTGAAACAACTCCTGGGATTTTTTTAATAATGTTTAAAGATGTGGATTATGCTACACACAAGAATGCCTACACTCACAAATCATTGGAGCATACAAAAATAGAAAATAAAATATAATTAAAATAATTAATGTCCTTCAGATCTTCAAACTTTACTCTTAAGGCCTTGATCCTGTGCCCTAAAAGCCACACCAATTTTGCAATTGATCTAAAAGTATGCAGCACAAGCCCTTTACTATCACAGATGAAAAGTATATATCAAAAACAAGGTGAAAACCTATAATTTTTAAATTTCCATAATAAATTTAAAATATAGTTCCTTCAAAATACCAGTGTTCCAAAGAATTATTTTTTTTAATTTTTTCTTAATTCTTAGGAATAATTTAAATAATTATGTTATTTAATCAATTATCATGTTTTAACCTACCTTACACCTCAGTTTAAGTTTAAACTTTTACTTATATATAGAGAGAAGCATATTCATATATATCTGAAAAAAAATGCATATTTATAGAAACTTTCTTCATTCTTTTGTACTTACCCAGGACACATTTTTAGCCTTGGGTGTTTTTAGCATGGCAACATGCAAGGCTGAGACAACCAACAACAGCCCCACCAGCATGGAAAGTCAGATGGAGGAGTAGTCCAGGTGCCTCTGTTACCCCAGGGAGTAGAATCCCTTAGCCTGGCTGACACAGGCACACTGAGCTTGTGGTCAGGTAACAATAAAAAAAGTCATTTTTCTTCCCAATGTACAATCCAGTCAAACAGAGACAAATCTTTGTGAAATACTTGTCTTCAGCAGTAGCTGGCTGTATTTCTGTATATCCATGAAATCCAGAGTTGGCTCTTCTCTTTTAAAAGTTAAAACCAAACATCCAAAGGACCCACTCTCACAGACACTTCCCCCTCCCACTGGCAAAATGCAGTGCCTGGTTACCCACCGAGCTTCCAACCAAGCTCCGAGACTGAAGCCTGTAGGAGAATGAAGCCCAACACTGGAAGCCACTCGCCTTCAGAGGATGTTGGAGAGATGTCCAGTTGCTGGCTTCACCGTTTAATGTTGCTATGCCTGAATATTTCACAACCCCAGGATCTTCCAAGTAACAAAGAGAATCAGGATCTCAATGTCAATAAATAATGCACGCCAACAGGTTGCACAGGTGCTTGTTGTGCCGTGCGTGCCTGTGGCGTGGTGGATGCTGTTTCAGCCCCGTGGAGGGCACCTGCTGTCCCGGCACCTCTGCTGCAGCACTGGGCTTCCCAGAAGGGGAAGTAGAACCAGTAAATCACTGTCCCTGCTCGTTTCTCTTTGTTCCTCTGCCCTTCTGTCCCTTTACTTTTACCTCCTGTCAATCTAGATTACTAGAGTAGATCCAGGCTAAATTTTGCAACTATCACTAGTGATTAGAGTGAGTTGATTGAAATCGGATTATACAGGAAGACCTCTGCTTCCTCACTCAGCACATGGGCCAGTACCATTTGCAAAATACTTATGCTTCACTGCACAGCATGAGAGCAATTGGAGCAGTCCATTTTAAGAGAAACAGTGCAGTAAAAACAAGCCAGACTGCACTGCTGTTGAAAAGGTAAAAAAAGGGAAAAGGGATCCTGTTTTTAACAGCTGCATCAATTTACAGGGGAATGTTTCAAACCATTTCCAGATGGAAGAATTTGCTGCAGTCTCACAGATTCACCAGAATGAATGGTATATCAAAGAGTGGCATTATGCACTGATTGCTACTGCTCAAATACAGACCCAGGACAGGAGTAATTTGTGTGGCACCTGAGCACCAAATGCATGAGAAGCATCATCCTTCCACAGGGTAACACCTGCAAATCCTACTGCCAGTATCTACGCAACTCACAGACAATATAATTCAAATGTGCTTTTTACAAAGCATATCATTAAATCTATGAGAAAGCAACCTGCCTGAAAATAATATTTATATATTCATTTACTTAAATACAAACATGAGCTATCAAGTAAAAAGGTAGGATGTATTATAGAATTATAGTGCCATCATAAAACTGTGGTATTGAATCTTGAAAAGAAGAAAACAGAAATTAAAAGACAAAAGGAGATTGGTGGAACAGAACAAGTAAGGGGGCGAGATGATAAAAAACAACAAAAAATGTACAAAATTCAGTTAAATCCAGCTGACAGACACAGTGACTATGACATACAGATGCAGTTTGCATTACAACATAACATTTTTCTAGGACTTCCAAAGTAATAACATAATATTATTATCTACTCATGATACAGACCTAGATTATGCTCCAAGCATCATCTGTCACTTGTATAAATGCAATGAGTTTGTGGTATCACAAATTCAATTTGTAGATGGTCCATAATTTGTTTGTGGGTATTAAAGCAATATTAAGGTCTTTTCCAAGATGACAGTATGAACTTTTTATTTTGTTAGAAGAAATTCTAGAAACTGTTTACCTTGGTTAGGACAGACAGAAAAGTAAAATACATATATTTTCCAGTGGAAATAATAATCCCATTTCAATATAATTACAGTCTCCTGCAGATTTGTAGTCCACACTTAGGGTAACTAGAACAAGCTTGGTGTACTCTGCTTTGCATGTGCTAGCATGAAGGCTTGTATGCACACTGTTTTTTAATAGATTCGGATGTTTTTAAATAAGTCTATCCAGTCTCATAGAGCTGAAGCGTTATCTGTTAGTGGCTCATCGGCATCTTTAACCAGAAGAATTTGTAGACCTTGATTTGTATCTAGGAAATCAGTAGCTGATAAACTCTAGAAGATAATGAAGTAGAACCATCTAGTTGAGACAGTATGAATTACTGGGTAGTTTAACAGTAGGTTATTCATTTAAGAGAAACATTATTATTCTACTGCAGATGTTCAAATATAATCCAGTAGGCAGAAATCCTGCCAGTGTTAAGGACACTGTAATTCACTTCTGAAAAATAAATTAATTAATAGATAATAATAATAATAATAAAACTCAACTATTGTGTTGTCTATATTTGAAAAAAAAAGTTTCCAGCCTTTTCAAGAATATTGAGATTTATAATACCTCAGATATTACAGAACAGAATTTTCCAACACTCTACTACTGTATATTGCCGGCCTTATACCAGGACTTAGTTCGTATAAATCACAGATCAATACACATTCCAGGTTCAAATTCCAGTAGTTGGATAGGTGAAATAAAAGGGTATATGCCAGGATAGTCATCCCTACAGCAGTGTGGCAGCTTTCTGCAGTGAAACACTTAAAAGTGCAAGAAGGATTCTCAACAAGAGGTTACACAGTTATTACAAACAGTTCTGTTTCAAACTTACCGTGTCTAGACATATTAAAGAAAATATTTCACAGAGAAATTAAGGGCTTTATTCCATTCTGAAAGTTAGAGGATATAGGTATACAGTTTGTTACATTAGTACCTAACGCAAAGGTATCCTACAGCACTGTCACTGGTGTAGAACAGATTAGAACAGATCTGACTCTATATATTCTGCTAATAAACATAAACTTGGTCCCATACAAACAAGCTGGAAAACAGCTGGCATTCGAGTTTCCTCCTCCTTCTTCATATTAACTCACTTCACAGAATTTTAGAGCAGCAGCTGCTGATGGCTTGCCAGACCTGCTCAAGTAAAATGAACTAAATGTATTCCCTCACACAGAAGGATCTAGAAATACTGAATTTCACTTAATGTAGCAAATTTAATGCCAATGGGATGCACTAAAAATCCCTGCTGCAAAAATAAATAAATAAATAAATAAATAAATAATAATTAAAGATTAATATAAATAAAGGTTGAAAATATAAATGCTAACAAGACTAGAAAGTCCAGAAATTAGCCCTGTTATATGCAGGAACTATGGTTCAATCTTTAATTCCAGAGAACACAAATCTCATTGTAGAAAATAGAAGGTCCTTGTCAGATGAGGAATGCTGAACAACAAACTTAAAATGACAGACATGTTCTGCACATGTTCACCATGCATCCTCTGCTTTCTGATGTTGCATTTCTTGTGCAGTCACTGCACACCTGATAGTTTTTCCGTCATTAATGAGCATATTTTCAGAAGATGCTATGAGGGAAGATGCTGTTCTCATTTGATAGCTGGAATATCAATTCCAGATGAGTCAATTAGTTAATGAGGACTCTAGTCTAAAAGGATTTGGTCTGATCCTTCCAAGAAGTTAACATTAACATAACAGAATATATACTTTCTATATTTAGAGCACACTTGTAGACCTCTACTCTGTTGCATAGTCAGCAGTTCTGCAAATAAATCGTGATCACTTCAATTTTGAGATCACAGAGTTGTTTTAAGCCAGGTGTTCCCAGATGATGGTACACAAGATACTTAAAGGATGATCTGAATCTCTAATTTAAGCAAAGTGACCAACCTTGTCAAGAGCCAAACAAGCATAAAATCAATTTCCATCTGATTCATAAAACTTTCTCTCTTTCTGTCCTACATTCGCTTACTGAGCTCCAACTTCAGCAACAAAGTGATGCCTCATATCTAGAAAATTGATTATTTCTTTTTTCTGAGTATCAGTCATCCAGTGATGAATACAGATGTGAACTTAGGAAAAAGATAATGTGGTTCTTGGCCTTTAAATACTGCATTGCAGTGTATACACACAATTCTAGGATGTTTCCACTTTCAGTAACTGACTTCCTAATATCAACAATTTATAATGCAGAGGTTTTCCTTTTTTTATTTTTTTATTGGTTTTAATAAAAGTCCACCACCACCACTAGGAAAAGAAAAAAACAAACAAACATATGAATGCATGGAATGATTTTGATTGCAACAAGCTTCACAGTACTGCCCGCAACTGTCCTCGGTTCAGAGCTATGGCTGAAACAGATGCACGTTGCCAGAGTAATTTTATCTTGGCTCCTCAAAATAAGCAGACACTGGAATTAACGTCTGATCTCTAGATATAAAACAGAAACAACAACATAGCCTTGCAAAGAAATACTGTAAATTTGCTCATTAAAATTTGTGAAGCAATTAAATTAACATTATAGAAGACTGCACTGCTTAATGAAGATCATTAAAGAAAGCCTTTGTACACACAACACAGGATCCTGTGACATGGGCTGTCAAACTGTAATTGTTATTCTTTACATAGGCCAGGCCCTCAAAGGCTGAGGCACGTGGTCTTCTGCTTTTGATACGGGAAAGGTACTGCAGCCCAGACATTGGCTTTTCCTCTTTCTCCTCCTCCTGTCCCCACCAGCTCTGTATCTTAATGGTTATCTCCTCCCTTCCACCAGTGACTTGAAACTGCACAGCCCAGCTTCTGGCTTCCCCTCCATCCTCCTCCAGCCCCCAGTCTCCCCATCTCTCCCATCAGCCCCAGCCAACAGCAATGTCACCACCCCGCTCAGATAGCCAAAGGCAGAGCAGTGGCAGACTGACCTCTTGCTCTAAGCAGATCCCCACAGCTTATTTCAAATCACACTTGTAACTAGGGTTTCTCACAGAATTAGCTTATTTCCTCTAACCTAATTCTAAAAAAATCTTCTTCTGAAATGGACACTACAGTTATAGAAAACCTTCAAGTTGTACAATTTCAGAGCTAAAGGGTATGGGATGAAAGAACGGGTAAGGTAGCAAGGTGAGAAAGCTACCACCTTGCTAGCACAGCCCAGCAGGCAGGGAAGAAAATGGGGATGAGTTTACAAACAGCCAGAATCCCCGTAACTACAAAGCTGTGAAGAAAAAAACAAAACCAACCAACCAAAACACCAAAATTCAGGTAACTCATAGTTTGATTTAAAAAATATTCTTCTGTAGTTGTCATAATCATCATTCATATGTTCAAAATAAATTATTTGAGATACTGACTCAGCGATTGTTTCCCAAAACAGGAAGAAATTCTATGGATATTAATAACAGGCAGTATCTGTTTCCAGTAGTTTGTTTCTAAGGTAGGTAGAAAACAAACTTCTTTCCATATCTGTCTTACTCAGCCGTGGAAAGCATAAACATAAAGGTTTCATAATAACACAGAAAATTGCAAAAAAGAGGCCCACTGGAAAAAAATGGAAAATAGCTATGATTTTTACAAGCTTCTGTGTGATGCTTTAGAGGTTTCTGAAAAGTTCACATTGGATATTTATAAGTAGAAAATTAAAGACAACTCACAGCAAAGGAAAGCTCAAACAGTATGTAAACGTAATATTTCAGTGGTATTTTGGCTCATTGCATATAAGTAATAATGGAAGTACTGAAAATACTCAAAGAACTGAGATTTAATACTTGGAGAGTGTCACGTACTAAACTGTATTTGAGATTAAAATGAAAAATAATCAAAAGCAATGATTAATCAATGGTAAGCCTTTCACTGAAAGAAGGAAACACACTACACATTAAGAAAGGTAGCAGATTCTAATTTAATAATTCTGAGAATATTTTTATTTAAAAATATTCCTTAAGCCTTGTTGAGCAATAGGAATTCTGATATCTATGACTTTTTCAAAAACTAATAATTATATCTACACACATGAAGGTTTTGTCTAATTCTTATATAAGGAAATCAGAAGCACAATGAGTACACTATGAAACCTACAACCTCAGCCCTTCTGTATGCATCTCATTCAAATATATTTACCTTAAATAAAACAAAAATTTATTTTAACTTTATCTTTACTCCTAACACTAATTAAATACCCCACCAGATGACCCTATTTTCCTGCATTGACTGAAAATTCACTGACTGAAAAGCCAAATACCCTGAACTACAGCAGTAATAGAGATTATAGAACCTTCAGTTACACATTCAATGTTTGAAAAGGATAGGATGCTGAATTTATTCAGTGTTCAATTGTTTTGTTTTGGGTTTTTTGGTATCAGATACAGTGCAGGCAAATTCAGTCTTTGTACCATTAGTAGGATTTTCCTCTCTGTTGTTATTAGACAACATGATACAGTATCTCAAGCTCAAATTGCTAAAATGGGCAATGATGTTCAGAGTAGTCATATTGAATATCACTACTAGAACGCTGCAAGCATTTCAGAGAGACAGTTTCATTTCAAACACACTATGTTGTAGTTTAATGAACGACATCATCAGTGAAAAGCCAGCAAAAATCAGAACCTGTTTTACAATGTCACATCTTTCCTCAGGGACAAGCGACATATTGAGAAACAAGGATTTCAAAACAAGAATGCTCTGAAAGATGATCTTAAAAACAATGACCATATTCGCCATCTTGAAGACCACACTTCAAGAAAGATACTGGCTTGTACAGCCTTTTTTGTTCTCACCTTACTCATGCCTATTTATATTTGCTATAAACAAAAACAATATGATGAAACAATATCTCTGCTTCTCGTGTTTTAGCATCTATGTGCAGGGAAGACAACAAATGCAGTGTGAGCAGCCAGTCCAGGACAGATCAAGGGAAAACAGCTGGCTGTGGCTTATATACCTTTGTAGTTCAAGTCAGTGAGAGGCTCTCAGGAGAGAAGGCAGAAATAGGGGACAAAAAAAGGTAATTAAATAACACTCAGCTTGCCCAGGTATTATTTATATATTACATACACAGATTATCCTTCTCGGCTGCCCAACTCAACCCAATATAATCAGAAGTATTGTACTGTATAAAGCCACAAATTACATCATCTTTCATGCACCAAATTAAATGTTCCAGCTGCAGAGTGAGCTCAGGAGCACGTCTCGGGTGCTGATGGATGAAAGCGATGGGACTAGCACATGCCAGAATGATTTTTGGCAATTTATGGTGTTTGTTAGCAGGACTGTTGGGTTGTCAGTGGCGTCAGAGAGTGCCTCCTGAGCTGAGAGAAGAGCCAGTGGGACAGACCACCTCTTCAAACCAAGAAGGTCTATGTGAAGAAAAAACTTCATAGTCTAACGTGAACATCTCTATCTTAGCAAGATTCATGATATATAACAGTGAGGCTGCAATGTATCTTAAATTTAGGCTGGCAAAGAGGTGGCATTACTCCAGTCTCTGTCCCCTACATGGGAACGCCATCTCCTGCCCCAGCGCCGCCAGGCCACAGCACTGGGCAGGCAGAAGGCAGACAGCAACCCTGGTGGTGGTGGCCTCTGATGGGGTCCCTCTGTCCTCGTTCACAGCAAAGTGCAGCCTCTGGCCAAGTCTCAAAAGTGTAAAAACCTCAATATTCACAATAATCTCCAAGACTTTAGAATGATATGTCTTTGGAGATGAGTTTATCCTGTGCAGTGAGAGCCTACAGGTCCCTCCATACTCCTCTCGGTACCACCGAGGTCCCAGCTGCTGGGCTGGAACAGATGTCCTGACCCAACAAGCTGAAACTGAACTAGGAGAACCAGGCTTGGTGGCTGAAAGCAGTCCCAGGTATACTTTCCTCAGCTTGGAGTCTGCATTTAGTTTTGGCAAGCAACACTCCATTACCATTCCCTCAAATAGGCCTTAAATTCACCTAACACACTTGTCTTGGGCAAAAGACTTTACCCTGCAGAGTAAAGAGAATAACTGGTATGTTTCAGTCTCTCATCCTGGTTGTTACTGGGAAACCTAAACAATTATCTAGTCTAGAAAGAAGGAATTTCTTACAAATCAATTTTTCCTGGGTCCTAACACTCACTGTCCCGGGCCAATCCTACTGATTAGACAAGCTGATCTGTAGTGTTACGATAACAACGCCACGGTATACCTAGTCAGTTAGGGAAGTACACTGAGCAATCCCTCAAGTTCAAAGTGAAAAAGTTAATCTATTGAAATCTTGGCAAGGGTTTTGTATTTCCTTCAATAAATTAATTGTTTATATTAATTCTTATATTAAGAATTGTCTATCTAATCTGCTATGCCAAATCAAGGAACCAGAAAGTAATAATTTATTATAAATCAATCAATAAATAAATTTTCCACCTTCTAGATTAGAAATCCGTATTTTATATGTTGACAAAGTTGCACAGAAGTTATTTTCAATTTGAGATTCACACAACTTCATATTTGGAGAGCACCCCAAAAACTTGTCAGGTACACAAAAGAGAGTACAACCTCTAAAGAAATAACTGCAAATGCAAGCTTTATTCTGTGGACTGATTTGTCCACTTTTAGCATGCGTTCTATCTTACAGCATGAAAGTACAGAAATTAACCCAACCCACAGGCACACAAACATGTGACCATCATTTAATCAGCAAATTGCTTTGGGTCTCACTGACCTTGGCAGTTTTACAAAATTTTTATTTCTAGCTGGTTGAACTCTTCTTGAACAACTTTTTTTACTGCAGTAGTCACAAACTGGGTTTTCTGTATCATCCAGCATCCACATACTCTGATAAAATGTATTGTTTCTAGAATATATATAATTTCCCTAATGCAAAACATCTACACTATTCCTTTGGTACTTTTACAATATCTAGGACAACAAAGATTTATTTTTTGCCTATAATCATGCCATTTCTCAAAGGGTACAGAAAGCATTTCTGTGACAGAGCCTTACAATAGCAACAGCAAGCTTTTCACATGAAGGTGGAGAGATTTCCTGAGAATCCAGCAAGAGTGCAGCCATGAGTGATCAGAACAAAAACCTGTTCTGATCACAGAACCTGTTTTTGTTCACAGAACAAAAACCACCTCTGTGATCTCTGCCTGTATCACAAGTATATAATGCTATTTCTGGAAAGAGTTTTTATCTTCTCTGTTCTGTCTCCTTTTAATTTCTTTCTTTCCAGAAAAAGTTATTTCAATTAATGTTCGAGGTCTATTTCCATATACAGTAGTTTGGCATTTTTCTTTAAAATTTACAAGAATCCAGCTTAGAAATGTAGCTATGACTGGGGTCAACTCCTTAACCATAAGTACCAGGTACTAGCATTAAAAAAAAAAAAAAAATGAGATGATGCCATACCTCTTTCAATCCAAAACAATTTCAAAAAAGAGTGTAAAATAAGGATAGAATATTTGGCCTAAATATCACATTTGTAAATACACACTTGGAGCAAGGGTCCTGTGAAGTCCCGAGCCCGTGCCTGGCAGGAGCTCAGCAAATAGCGAGGCTGAGCCAAGTCACTGCACTTTGGACTAGGAGAGATTCCGTGTGCAATTCTCCAGCTTAGAAGTCTTCTTATTTTTTTATTATTTTTTTTATAGTTTTTTTAATTTTTAAGAAATCCTGCTCCATATGGATGAGAGGGTGTATCACCATAGATTATAAAAGGGAAAACAGTTTCAAAATGTTTTTTGTCAACCATTGCTGCCTTGGTTCTCACCAGTGACTTGGACACATCTGGGACACACAGACTCACCTGATCCTGGGGCAGCCTTTTCTAGGACAGACCTTATTACCTTTAGACCTTTATCCTGAAGGATTTCTTAAAATACACAGTGAATACATTGGGATGTTTGACCCATGATAGGCTTGGATGAGGCGTGTTATTACCCAGGTGTTTTCCAACATCTAACACAAGCCAGGTTAAGATAGAAATAAGAAGAAAATTTCCTTACAACTTCCAAAGCAGTCAGGAGTTAAAATTTTTTATGAAGACAAAAGTGAAGAAGCTAAATCCTCCCCCGAAAAACTTTCCAGACTTTCCTGTTTCTGCTCTTTCTGCATCTCTTAACCCTCAGGCTGCAGCTCTCACTGAACACCTCCTTTTGGTGAAACACTTAGCATTTTATAACTAATCTGATCAATGAAATCCTACTTCATGTTTGTCACTGAGACTTAATCTATTTACCCCTGATACAGAAAACTGCTTAGTCATTTTTCCTGTCAAAATAAACAGTTCTGTTTCCTCATAGATGCAAATATTCCTCTCTCAGGTATCATCTCATGTACTTGCCTGTTTTAATGAACATTTATCTGCCTTGATCAGGGTGACATTTACTTCTCCTGCCCTTTGGTGACTTGTGCCTGTTGTCTTCTCCTACGGTTTGGACTGTAATCTATATGCAACCTACACAAACATGCTAGCCTGTGTGTAGATTGACTATTACTAAAATATAAATAGGTTTAATGGATCATGGCACATTGCTGATTCAATAGATCAAACATGACAATATTTTAACAACTACCGGCAATCATTAGACAACATAGTTCAGTTAAAATTGGTAAAAATTCAGCTATCCCTATTACTTGAATTATGATACTGTGTTTGCAGATATATACATGCAAACATATATCTTTAATGAAGTGTGTGCACTAGTTCACAACATTAACCACCTCCTTCTAAGAAGGGGTTCCATGAATGTGACCCCTCCCCATCTAGTTTTTCTATACACACGGCATACCTCCTCAGGATCTGCTGAAATCTTGTCACACACACAGAATCACAGAATGTTAGGGGTTGAAAGGGACCTCAAAAGATCATTTAGTCCAACTCCCCTGCCAGAGCAGGACAACCTAGAGCAGGTCACACAGGAATGCATCCAGTCGGGTGTTCAATGTCTCCAGAGAAGGAGACTCCACAATCTCAGTTCCCTGTCCTTCTTGAACTGAGGGGCCCAGAACTGGACACAGTATTCTAGACTTTCTTTGACATCCTCTCTAAATTCATTTTATCTTCTCCAATTCTTTCAATTTGAATCATTTATTAATCCACACAAACATGATCCAGATTAAATTCACTTTTAGCCTTGCATTTGGACTTTTGTGGATTCTAGTATAATGATAAATGGATATTGGCATACCTCAGGTATGTTTTACCAACAGCTGGAAAACTCAAGATACAGAAACTGCACTGATAACATAACTGCTAAACAATATTTTTCTTTTCTAAAAATCTATAGCCTAGTAGGAATATTTCAGAACTTATTATTTCAATATTATTATGTGGTAACAGAAATTCTACAAAATCCATTGCCTTATTTCTTTCTGCTCACAAGACATAAGGTAACATCAATCAATGAATACAGTCCTAAAGCGATTGCATGACTAAGCTTTTTATTTCCTTAGCTGCTGAGGACCAAAAAGCACCATCTTATACTTATTTACTGTTGCTAGTTTTGTGTAGGTCCACACTATTCCAGCACAATTTCAGTATTCTGGGAAAAAAAGGAGAACTAAAAACTATGAGATTTACTGTACTACACCATTTTTTCTTTCTTCACTTTTGGACAACCTTTTACTATGTTTGATTCTGATTAGGCAGATAATTAATTAAACTAGTTTGGCTTCTGAATCTTTTACATGGCCTGCCATGGGCCAAGTCTTGCACATAAATGCTGCTCTCAGAAATTGTAAAACATCCTATTTCAGTAAAATCTGTGGCTCCCAGATTAATTCACTAGAAACAACATGAAAAGTATATTATGCAATACATTTAGCTCATATTTATGACTGGGAAGATAAGAGTGCCTGGTATAGTAGACCAAGTTCTCTCACAAGCCCGTAAACAGGAAGGATTATAAAATGTGAAGATGGTGAGTGTTATTGCTAACAGTCTGGTTATAAACTCTGAAGCAGAGTTTACAGAGATGAGGGACAGGATGAAGCATCTGACTGCATTTTGCCAGATGCAGAGTAAGTAGGGCACTATTCCCATAAAGATAATAATTTTCACTACTCTGTAACAGATCAAAATCTGCAAACACCCCCTCAAATTGTTTCCAGAAGCAATACAAAACCCAAGAGCATTCCTTCTTTCACATGCCTCTAATACCACACAATGTTTCTAGACATGTGTGCACACCTGAACATAGATGCACAATTGCAAGTATATGCTGCAGCAGTTTCTTCAGCTGTTAAAGTATTTCTGTTAGCCACGAGAAGCAGCAGAGTGGTTCCATCTAGAGGAAGAGTGTGTAAAAACTACTAATCTCTGATGACTAGCTATTTTAAAAACAAGAATAGGCATAAACTATTAATACAGCACACTTAGTACAAAGGACTTGCTACCCACTGTCACAGATCCATAAACAATCTTTTTCTTACAGCAATGCGTGCTTGGTTGAATCAGACAGTAAAGATAATGATCTTGCCATCAGAGTTATTAATATCTACATCTTGGACAGCCTGGGCAATATCTGCACCCACGAATAATACTAAAGTAGGTGTGACTATGATTGACATAAAAAAAAGCTCTACAAGTCAACTTGTCCACTAAGGTGTAAATTTTATGTTCAAATTAATACAAACCAAAGCACCTCCTTGAGTCTCAGCCCTAATTTCATTTTGTTTTGCCTTGACTAGCAAAACTGTTTACGGACTCCACAAAAGCTGCTTTTTCTGCTACACATACAAGTCACATTAACCCATTATTTAAACAAAAGTTCTTTCAGCTCTTTTAGAATGAAGCAACAAACTGACGTTCCTTCAGTCATCTTGTTTGGCCTCTTCCAGCTTATCTTTGACCTCGATCTTCTCTGTTCCTTTTTTCGTTCACTAATCAACAACTCCCTTTTCCTTCAACATTCCTGCCAGAAGGTGATCTTTAATCACATCAGAACCGTTGCAAGAGTTTTTGCAGAAGAGTTTCTGCCCATTGAAGTACTCTTGCTATGTTCAGCACTTCACCAAATCTATCTTTTAAATTCATATCTAAAAAGTCTTTTCTTTTTTTCTTCAATCTTCTTTCTTCTCTTTCAGTAACTTATTAATTTTTCTACCTGGCTTAGTATAAAGATAGTATGAATGGCATTAAACATGGCAGTCTTCCTCAGAGAAGTCAGGAGACTCAATTAGTATTGTAAGACAGCCAGTTAATTTATCATGACTTCACAGCCTCTTAAAATTGTTATGGAATGCTAACTCATCAGAAAATGTATTAAAATTGCCAAGAATACTTATTTTTTTTCCAACACTGAAGTCAGTAAGTATTATACCCAAAGACATTATACCCAAGAAAAGAAGAAAAAAAGTAAGGGTTGAAGGGAAAATATAGTCAGGAAAAAAGACATACACCAAACCAATAAAAGACAATGAAGAAAGTGAAGATAGCAAAGCTCACTGTATACGAAGTGAGGGAAAAGGCAGGGGGTAAAAAGACTGAGCCAAAAAGAAATAAAGGATGAAAATGGGTTATATTTTACTTGTTAGTTTCAAGTGTTTATTTTTAACAAATATTCATTTTTTCAGGTTTTGTAGAGAATATCATACTTCTGCACACATACTTGTGCAGCAGGATTCTCCTTCCATCAAAGCTTTGCGGAAAGGAAGAATCGCAGGCATCCATCCACATGATTTGTTCACAGCCACAAGATGAACCAGTGGCAGGTCTGGAGACAGAGGGTACAAGTCCCGATTCCCACTTATTAACTCCAAGAGACTCAGAGTAGAGTATACAATACTCCAAGTATGACTTATTGCGAATTTGCAACTTTTTTCATGAATATAACACAGGTTTCAAAAAACACACAGCCTTTTAAAGAATAACTTATTTAAAATACAGCTATAGAAAACGCTAACACTAAAATAATACGCATAAAATCAAAGTCAGAGGTGCTACCAGTATAGGAGCAGGTTATGAGGGAATCAGATTGGTTTCACAAGCCTGAGACTTCTTGCCAGAAGCAATGCAAATAATGTCACTACCCCAGTTAGCAGAGGGTAACAAAATAACGCCCTGGTTTAGCAGTTAGTATTACCAATGGAAATATGAATTCAGCCTTAACAGATGATGATAGAGGAAAATAACTAAAATGGGATTCTCTAATTCTTTATTTCAAGTTTTGATATTGCTTCTGATTTGAAATTTTAAATATTTTAAATCTATTATTCAAGCAGTTACATTACATACAAAATAAGAGGAAGCCATTATTGCACGTATTGTCATAATATTTTATGCACCAGCCATATTGTGCATTCTGAAATAAAATTATATTACAATGAGCTACAAATGTTCCATTTAAACCTCTAAATGAAAAAGTTTTTTCAAAAGAAGCCCCTTTTGCTAGTTAATTAAATTCAAGGGTTGTACCTAGGGAATGTAGCAAGAATCTAAAGAAGGAGAACAAGAAAATATATTCTGATTTTGTTTCTTTAAACAAAGGCTTTTTTAGTCTAAACACTATGCTAATAAAATGGAACACAATCATTTAAACACAGCCACAGAAGTCAAAAATAAGAAATTATGGCCACCTAATAATTAAAAACAAAAACAGAGCAAATGTATAAAGTGTCACTTGAAAGGACTGGAACTGCAACAGAAACAGTTTAGTTTCAGTAATACCCCACAATATAACAAATATCGGCTGTTAGACTGTTGTAGCAGTGTAAACACAGATAAAGAGGATTTATTTCCATTTAGTTTGTGCAGTGCAAAATTTGCCCCTGGTTTGGCTGGCATACAATGAGTGACAGTATCTTGGTTCAGGTCACTCGCCCTTCAAGTGTTGCCACACCAGTTTATTCCACTTTATTCAGTTATTGTGTTCTTTTCATATTACCCAAGTAAAGTAGGGTACAGCAATAATGCAAGAGAACTTCTAATCAATATCTAAAATGCATTATTTTTCCCCCAAATCTAGAGATTATGAATGGCTCTGCAACAGTTCTATGTCAGCCATACCCAACCTGTACCAACATCAGTACAGTCACTTAGAAAATTTAAAGGACTATTTTTGCTAGTCTAGCCAATTCCTTTAAGGTGGAAATATACCATGTTTATGCCAGAACATATAATCTAATTCTCACTATCAGAAAATCACAACTTCTTTCTATTTCCTTTGCTCCTTCGCAACACACTGATTTTTTGCCTACAATGCACAAAGAAGGGAATAATGGAGGCAATTCCTGATAATAACAACACTTCATCAACAGCTGCCTTTGCCTGCAACTTCTGCTTGTGTACAGCTTGAACTTCCACCAAAACTGACAGCAGCAGCAATGAAGAAGAGAGATGAATGCAAGACTACGGTTCATGGCAGAGGACTATTAAGGGTCTCAGAAATAGCCATGACAGGTGCAGTCCTGGGAAGCGAAATTACAAAGCTGGGACTAATGTCAACAGAAAGAAAAGAAGTCTGTAAACATGAAGCAAGATTTCTTCATGTCAAAACCAGAAAAGCATGATGGAGAAGAGGAAAAAAAGCAGTTATACCTGAAAAATAAATAACCCTATAAATCAGCAATGAAGAAGAGACTGGGAGATAGTGAACAAAAGGATGAAGGAGAAGAACAGCATCTGCTATGATAAAGAATGGTTCTAGTGAGAAACATGATTAAGTGATAGATGGAAAAGATTACAGAATCAAGAGTAACAGACAAAAAACCCTAGTTCAAATCTAACAACACAAAAAAGAGAACATTCCCTCAGGAGGTCTGAGATAACCTCCAGACACAGGCACAAAAAGTCTGCCTTCCGGATCCTGCAAGCTGCTGCAGTCAGAAAGCTCTCCAATTACAGTTCTCACCATTAGAAAAGCATCTTGAAACAAAACCATACCAAGGTCCTTAATTACAGTAAACACAAATACATAGTGCAAGCCATACCATAAATTTCACCAATCTTTATTTAAAGTTCATATTCTTTTGGAATGCATTTTTTAAGGTGTTGGGTTTGGGTTGGGTTCTTTGGGGGTTTGGGGTTTTTTTAGTATTAAATTGTAATAGTCCTTTGGAAAGGATTATAGTAAAAATAATGATTATTTGTCACTTCCACATTTTATCAAATTAGTTATTAGCTTTATACATATATATATATATGAGAAAAATCTTTAAAACATTGGCTCAAACTTACTCTGAATAGTGTTTTCAGCTAAGCAAATATGTCATTTGATAATTATAAAATAAAAAAGCAAAATTTCAAAAAGTCAACAAGATGAGTTTTCAAACTACTAAATAAATAAATATTGGAGCTGGGGAATTCAGACAACTAAAGATTTTAAACTGTTATTACAGATACAATGGATTTCAGCCTATAGATTTCCTATCCAGATTATCATAAAATGTTGGCCCTCCCTGGCTACACCCACCTTGTACTCCTTGTACAGCTGTAAGAGTGGCAATAAACACGTACTCTGCAAACACTCCTGCACCCTGAGAAGCCAGGAAGCCAGCAAGCCTAGCTATGCTTTGCATTACACTAACGTGCTCAATGCGCTTGGATTTGCCAGTTTGGTACGCTCCAGTAGGCAACTTCAAGCTATGCATTAGGTCGCTTCCAAGTTCATCATCTTGAAGAGCCCCTCAAGAAATTATACGGATGTTCCTCACGTAGCAGTCATTGCTTTCACTTGCCATGGATAAAAACTTCAGAGTGAACTCCTATTATGTTGCCATAGAAGCAATTTTTCTATTTTGATAGGTATGTTGCACCACTGCAAATGAGACCACTGTCCCAGCAGTAAGAGACAGTATGTTAGGCAAAGTGGTTGACAGATAACTGTTCTATTCAGAAATGTGCAGACTCTGGAAGTATCCTGGACGCCGTGTTCAAACAGCTTTCATCTTGGCTTTCCAGGCACATCTAGGGAGAACATCAGAGATCTGAAGAGTGAAAGATTTCTGAGTGACTTCCATCAGACTGTAACTGCTGGCCCAACAGGTGGATAGGCTGGATTAAAGTTTGAGGGCTAAAATATACTGGTCAGTCATTGTGTTTAGATGTTCTGTGACATGCTGGCAGTGAAAGCTGTGAAAACATTTTTGGGCCCATACAATTAGTGCTAATGTTTTAGACTCAAAGTTTCAAAAAGAGATGAGATTGCTCCCCAGAATTGTTCCACACAGCTGTTCCTCCATATACCTAACATGGCATTTGACAAATGATTTGATAAATGGCATGACCACATCTCACAGACACAACTAAACAAAGTGAAGAAGTTCTTCAGGATTATCTCCAGCTTTTCCATGGAAATGTCCAAAAGGGTCTTTATTTCTGGAATGAGTATCAACATGCAGTTGTAATGGCCATACAACACACTCTACCTTTAGGAGCTGCAGATTACGCCACAGAATCTTAAACTTATCACATTAAATAATCCTCTGATCACTCACTCACAAAGAAAAACTCTCAGAAGAGGAAGAGAAAGAGTGAAAACTTAGCAGATGCAGGCAGTACATGGTGCCATGCTGAAGGAAGAGTCGGTGATCAGGGAAGTCCAGGGAGAACACCCGAGTCAAATTTAATCTTGTTAACACTGTGTTGCCTGCACATCACTCAATAGCAGCAAAACCTAGAGGAAAGGTGAAGACACATACAATCCATCCAGGCCTTCAGTTTTATCCCTGCACACAGATACAGGACTAATCTCTGTGTATGACACATCATAGAAAGGAGCAACATAAGAATGCAACAGTCTTCTCCATCAATAATGCTGCTCCTTCAAAGAAACAATGTGAGCCCACGTAACTAATTGCAGTGGTATGTCTATTCCTGACCGAAAATACCATCAAAAGGGATTAATTATGCCTAAAATCAGCACCATTTTTAGGGCCTAAAGCAGAAAGAGTTGTAATGCTTGCAAAACAACAGTCAGTTAGATTTGATCATATATTTTTGGATACAAAACTCCTCCAAAAAAATTTTTTTTAAAAAAACAACTTCTAAGTTGGCTCATTCACGACCACAATTCTTAAGCAGATTAAGAACTGTAAACTAATAACCCAGAATAAAGGTCTGATGTTTTTCCCCAGTGAGACAGACATTAATAAAAAGGGTCATATCTTGGCTCACTTTAATTTCAGTGCTTTCATCCCAAAAGAATCACACAGTACAACCTCAATTAGCCCAATACTGTGGGGAGCACCAAAAAAATTCAATAATAGGTTTGGATAATCAAGGATTCAAGCAGCAGAGAGAATTTTTGTTGTAATTAAGTCATTTGAGAACACGGTCATCTTTCACATAATGGGGTTCAGACCCAAAAGATCAAGGGCAAATTACATTTCACTCATCCTAAGACTGAGCATGCTTTTTGTATACAGTTAGTGAAGTACCCAGAATACCACAAGTCCCAGCAGCATTGCACAATACCTTCACACTAGTATCACAAAATAAGGTACAAAACTTAGTACTTTATAAGACATTCACCAATCATCTTTCTCCCCATTACCTGCAAACATCTGAAAAATGATGGAGTTCATGGAGTTTAATGTGTTTAGTCTGAGACTAAACCAAAGTAGATGTCATGGTGGTTCACAAATGAGTATTCTGCCACTTCCAGCGTCAAAACATACATTGAAAACAGGTAAATATTTTTTTTCGCCTCTAGATATGATTATTGTTATTCACAGTAACTAGTGCTACTGTTAAGTAACAATAGAAAGGAAAAATGAAAGGGTGGGTGATGCATCCCAAGAGGTCATTATTTTCATATGCCCCAACCTCCACTGGCATGAGAGAGCTAACAAATAAAAAGTGCTTTCAATGTACTCATATTTCAGTTTCTGCATAACAGTGGGAATAGCTATATATCAAATAAATATTGGTGAAACAGATGTCCAAGTTTTGATTTTATATTGAATTGACGGTTATATGAACTACACATTGGTTTTTGCATTATTTAAGCAAAATACTGTACTGTTTAAGTTCTAATCTTGAGCAAAGATCTCTGAATCTCCATGCTTCTGCCTGCTTCTTACAGAACACTATCAACTGTTGCACCAGTGGGAGCAAAATACATCTAAAGTCAAATTATCTGTGCAAAACAATCATGACCACACTCACATTCCTAATTGATTACAACTTTAATACATTCTGAAGGGGAGATTTGGTTTCTTCTTAATAATTTTATTCTCTCCATTAATTCCCTATACAAGTTTTGATTTATTACACCTATTTATGACTTTGCTTGTTCTTTGATCATTTTTAATCATTGTGTGAAAGAGTTTTCTATGAGATAGAGAAACACGCAGCACTCCCGACAAGAGAACTATTTCTCCTGATATATTTGCTCTTTGCTTGTGCAACAAGCTACAGAGATGCTTGTTAACAAATACTCAGCAATTTCAATTTGCAGCTTAGCTACATCATTTCAACCTCCTGTTTCTTATCACATCTATCTGACAACTGAACAGCAGAATAGAAAAGGAATGTTAAAACATAAATTAATTACTTAGGAGATTATCGCATCAGTTGAGTATAGTTCAGACATATTTCAGCTAACAGCCAATCTTTTTCATTACTAATACTTAAGCTTTGACACGGGCCTTCTGTGTGGAATTTATTAGAGACAGCCATTTTGCAATACAGAGCAGTCTTATCATACCAGAGCATTGAAAAGCAGAGTATTCTGGTAAGCAAATAAACCAGATAAACCACCAGGCCATACTTTTGCCACTGTGCTACTGCTTCTTTTCAAAAGAGCCACCTCACAAGATGATTTTTATGTTCCTCAGGGTCTTTCAAATAATTTTTGTGTCAGTCCAGAACTGCTTATAACTTTAATTGATTTTCAGTTATCATATATGGATAAATAGAGATAACCTTTTCTAATGACTTCACTTACACAGAGCTATCAGCAAGAAGAAAAAAAAAAAATTCAGAAGGGTCAGACTTCCAGTCTTTTAACACTGCAGGTTATTCCGATATGAACAAGTTCTGAAAATAAAATAGATTACAAGAAACTCATACCTGTTAAAACAATCCTTGTGTCTCCATGCTGTAAAAACTTATTTCACAGATACTCAGTACTCTGGTTGGTCACATTAAAAAACCTGCCTGAGGCATCCCATCCCATCTAATATATTAGGAGCTGAACACATAAGTTAGCAACATTCTAATACAAACAAAAACTTACATAGGAAACCCGTACTCGCCGTCGGTGCACCAGCCCACAGCACTGCATGAAGAGGACAGCAGACAACAATCAGTGTATGGTTTCACCAAGCTGTGGTCATTCCTGTCTCCTCCGAGACACTGTCCATCTCTCCTCACTTTTCAGCCCCAGGTGCAAGGAAACAGGTAGAAAAACAGACACCCTCCAGCTCCCAAGCTGTTCTTTTAAATTATCTTGAAGACAGATGAAACTTACTTTCTCTGAGTAAATCAATCTCTTCTGTTTCAGACGAATTAGGAAAAAAAAAAAAGCAGAAAAAACCCCAACAACAAAAACCCAGAGGCACGTCTTTATTTCCTCAGCATCCAATTACAAAGAAAATTCCATATTCATATACATCTTTTACTACATGTCGCATAAGGTTTGTATCAACCATTCTGAACTTAGGAAAGACAGAGATGTAACAGGATCTTTATATCTGAGACTACTGCAACACCCTGCTTTCCGAAGGTCTCTTGCTGCTGCTGCTGCCGCTGCTGCTGTTACTGCTGCTGCTGCTATTACATCTTTCTTCCCAATGCACAAACCAGCAAGAGCATCCTCGTTTCAGCATTACCTCTGTTCTATCTTGGGCATATCTGATTTGTTATTTATCCCTTCCCATCAGCCTGAAAAAATGACGAAGTCTAGACTTCAATTCACTCTGGAGTCTCAAGACTACAGAACCACCCTCCAAATAGTCAGATGCTTTGTCTGGCGATACGTGTTTCACATGAATTGTAGGCACGACTGCTGAGTGGCCTTACTACCTGACTCGCATCAAAGACAGTCTCCTCTGCTGATATTGTTTACAACACGAACTGGAGAGAACACTTGTGATTAACATTTTTTTATTTTTTTTTACTGAAAACATTCACTTGGATAATTGAAACTTATGGATAATGATTTTGAAAAGATAAATATAATGAAAAATTATTAATCTTAAAGCAATATTTCTACCCTGTCTTTATGTAGGCTATGTGATGACAAATAATGAAAGGGTTAAATTTTCTCAAAAGGGTAAAGAAATAGAAGATGGTGCTGCTCAGAGATTGGCTTGGCTTCCAAGCTTGAAAGAGGGGACTCCAAAGAAGGCAAGTTATCTGTATGTAAACAAAATTATATTAAGTATTCAAACTAAATGAATGGCCAGGAGGGAGTTTTCTGCCAGTGGAAGATAATGAAGATCTGCCCATAGGAGTGAGAAGCCCTCTGACTCTGCTGAAACCAAGTAACTAGAGAGTTAACATTTGCAATCCCAAAGTCTGGCAACTAAAACTCAATTTAGGCAACTAACTCCTGCCAATTTCAAGTACATTTTTTCATGTGCAATTTCCCTCTTTAAAAAAACAAACAAACAAACAAACAACAAAACAGTAGTATTAAGCCTCTATGTGTCTCTGAGGACCAAAATGCATATTTAGCCATTCAAATATCACTAACTTGAGTGGTTTGGGGGTTGGGTTTTTTTGTAGTTTTTTTTTCCAGACCATCTAACCACCAGCAGCTCCTATGGACACCAGTGGGCTGACCGGTCTTTCTAAGCCAAACGTACTTTTGGTGTAAAGCCACAATTGTTACTGAAGATGTATTGCTGATAACTCAGCTCAGCTGGACCTGCACATGCTCTCAGCATCTTAAAAAGATATAATAAGACTAATATAATTAAAATCAGGAAGTTGTGCATGTAAGGACCTAATCTATGCACCTAAATCTAAGTTAGCTTTACTTTAGCTTCTACCACACAGTCAGATAGGTAATGATTTATCTCAAGCAGGAGGACAGAAGTCGGTACTTCGCAAAGACACATAAGGAAGTGTCCTCGTAGCAACTGCACAGTCCAAAAGCAGTATACCAGACCAATAAATGATGCAGACCATTCATCTCTTCAGA
The DNA here is from genome assembly GCA_013398125.1 of Aegotheles bennettii. NCBI lineage: Eukaryota > Metazoa > Chordata > Aves > Caprimulgiformes > Aegothelidae > Aegotheles > Aegotheles bennettii. The sequence goes on from VZRW01001322.1 coordinate 42,007, forward strand.
TCAGGACTGTTTAGTTATTCAAACAAAACCACTAATACACAGAGAAATAATGACAACTAGCGGAAAGAGAAAAGCAGTTGGAAGTCAGGACATACTGAACATTACCATAAAAAAGAACCACTTGTTCAAAACAGATAATTAAATAAAGCTAGAAAGAATAATACAGAAGTTGCATACATACATACCAATCAGTTCTCTATATTCTCTCCTTATAATTACTTTTTACTCTTGGGGAAGATCCATACATAAACTAACACCAGTATGAAATGATACTTCAAATGTATGTTATGCATTTAACTTTAAAAAGATTTGTCAAATTTATTTGGAAATTGTCAATAATATTGGCTTTGCATGAGTGTTTCTTGCACTGGTAAGGCAAACAACATGAAAAAGTAGCAATTAATTTTAGAACTTTCAATTGCTTCTGAAGAAAATAAGCACAACTATATTTTTACTCTTCCTAAAACTCACCAAGACCCACAGCAACCATGAGCAACGTTTACAAAACCAGTACCACAACTCTTACTCAAATTAGCATGCATCTACTCTCACAACCAAAGATTTCATAATCCATCTATAAAATCACTCCTTTCAACACAGGTAAGAAAATTCTTTGGTTTTCTCTCTGCTCTCCTACTCCCAATTACTAAAATATTTTGTCATAACCATACTTCAAACAATTACCAAAGACACTTTTTCAGCATGATTCTAAGTTGCTTTTTATGGGGGGGGGGGTGAGGGAGGAATGACTGTTTTAGAGATAGAAGAGACACAAGTGTGTCCAAGTCAAACTCATCTGTAATAGAAATCAAAATTTTATGTTCTGAAAATATGACTTTGTTTACAGACCCTCTAGGACAATGCAGTGAATATAGTACCAGACCATTTACATTGTCTGTTAAATTTTCTTCAGCATACATACTGGATTTTATTTTTTGTCTTCCTTATTTTCATTACCATATTTGTGATGTCTATCAGTGCTTATTGCATTTAAAGAAACCATGATGACTAATCAGGCAGCAAATTTTATCACTATTCTTCCCGTACTTTCTGAGCAAGCTTAGTCTTCAGGCAAACTGCAACAATCTAATCCAATGACTCTTGGCAAATCTGCAACAAAAATCCCCCTTAACACTATCACTCTAATAAAAAAACCTCCATGCTACCTTAAATTGAAGGTGTAGCAAGAGAGCTAACCCAAGAATAACTAAAAATCAGAAAACCTCACTAAATGACATAATACTACCAAGTCAGTGAAAGATATTTTTCCCATGCTCTAACACTGAAAAAAACCCTCTATGAACACAGCATTTTTTCTATTCTTGTATTTCTTGTGATATATTTTTGAAACTAATTTTTAGTTAGCCATTAAGACAATACCAAGGTTAATGTTCTCAGTGAATAATTTTACTTTTGCACACATGGTAAAATGATAGCACCTTCAAAAAAGGAGCTAATCTGATAAATGTAAAACCATATTCAAAAGGTTAGTATAGACACTTGGGGAGCAGGAAGAAACAGTGAGACAGTGGTGACATGGTGACAAATATATTAACAGGTACAATAAATAAGGAGAATGTTTTGAAGTAATCAGTGAGGTTGATTTTCAAATACTTAGAGGCAGCTTCTCCAATATTGAAACAGCATGGAAGAAAGGACAAAAGTGTTTGTCTGAAATTAAATGAAATGAAAAGGTTGGCATGAAGGTTGGGTAGGAATGAACCCTTAGAGTGTAAATGAATGATGCAGCTATTTGTATTCTCAAGTGCTTCATTTCACAGGTTATATAAACTGAAAGGTGGGAAAAGAAAAAGAGACTCTAGAAAATTGTTATCATTTACTTTGATTGGCTTCCTCAGCTAACCGGCACTATTTAGGTAAAGCCTCTGCCAGCTCACGATCACCCAAAGCTCATAGCCAAACCTTCCATAATCTGAACAAATGACTGCCCAAAGATAATGAGATGGACCTGAAGTGTTCAATGCCAGCAAGCTCAAGGCATAGCTGGCCCCAGATACCTCAAATGGCATCGCATCCATGCCAAATAAGAGCAATGACGAAATAAAACCATGCTGAATTAATTTCTGGATGAAAAAACAAAACAAAACACAACACAAGACAACTCCCTCTCACAACAAGTCACAGAAAAATAATTATCCACCCTATGCTACCTTCAGGATCCTTTACAGATAAATTCCATTAAATTATTATTTCAATATATGCTCAAAATCACATAATGGTTGAGGTGGGAAGGCATTGCTGGAGATCATCAAGTCCAACCCCCTGCTCAGGGCAGGCTTAGCTAGAGCAGGTTGCTGAGGGTCATTTTCAGGTGAGCTTCAAATTACCTCCACAGATGGAGACTCCGTAACCTCTCTGGACAACCTGTTAACAGTGCTTGGCCATCCCCACAGAAAAAAGCTTTTTCTTGTGTTTAATTGGAATTGCCTATATTTCAATTTGTGCCTATTGCCTCTTTTCCTGTTATGGGGCACCACTGAGAAGAATCTAGCTCCATCTTCTTTACTCCTTCCATTCAGGTATTTATACATATAGAGAAGATCCCCCTGAGCCTTCCCTTCAGGTGAACATTCCCAACTAGCCCTCTCAGCCTGTCCTCATACGACACATGCTCTTTATCAAGTTTGTGGCCCTTGGCTGGACTCACTATAGAAAGTCCTTGTTTGTCTTGTCCTATGAAGCCCAGAACTGGACGAAGCACTGCAGATGTGTCTCACCACAGCTGAGCAGAGAGCAAGGATCACCTCTCTTGACCTGCTGGCACCACTCTTCATATCACAGCCCAGGAGGGCTTTGCTGCAAGGACACATTGCTGGCTCATGTTCACTTGGAATCCACCAGGACCCCAAGGGCCTTTTCTGCAAAGCTGCTTCCTAACTGAACAACTCCAGTCTATACTGGTGCATGGGGTTATTCTTTCCCGGGTGCATGACTTTGCACTTCCCTTTGTTGAACTTCATGAGGTTCCTGTCAGACCATTTCAGCAGCCCGTTGAGGTCCATCTGGATGGCAGCACAACCCTCTGATGTATTGCCCACTCCTCACAGTTTTGTGGCACCTGCAAACTTGCTGAGGGTACACTCCTTCCCACCTTTTATGAAGACAGTGATTATATTTGCTTTCTACCAGTCCTCACAAACCATCCCAATCACAATTACGCTTCAAACATTATTAAGAGCTATGTTTCTGGGGCATCCAATTAGTGGCACAGACACCCAGTATAAACCATTGCTGTTCAAAAAGGCCTCTCCCCCTAAAAATTAGACACATAAATATTTAGGTCTAATTTTTTCAGTTGTATCGTAACAACTTCATTTTAAGTACTGGGCTAGATTCCTAAATTGACATCAAAATGTTTAATTTGTTTCTAACTGTAATGCTTCTAAAGCTTTTCAGGCCCACTTCTTAGTAGTTTATATGAGTCAGCATTTATGAAAGAATGTATTATTTTTAGCTAAAGGTTTTTGGCATATTAGTCAGTTGTTATATGGATTAATTTACTCAGCACCATTTAACATTCTTTCCATGTAGCACTTCAGAGAAACTAATCCGAGATATTTTAAGATACTGTTGTCTAAAAATAAAGCATTTTAAGCATCCATGCAAAACGGTATGAGGGGTCTATGGTGACAGAGAAATTATGACGAAAAAAATATCTCAGACTTTTTGGCAGAATAGGCTGTTTCTGAATTCCTTGGGTTTGTGAACTGTAGTCCTCCCCCTCAAAAATCAAAAACAAAACAAAAAAACTTATTTTGCTTATACAAAGCTACATGAGATTCTCAAAACCAGTCCAACTTTGACAAAGCATCTGTTATATATTATGCAATACATTATACACACAACCAAAAAAAAAAAAGTATGAAAAATCTGGCTCCCAGAAAGTGCTGGAAATAACCTAAAGAATATGACTTCTCTCCAGTGGTGTCTTTCTCCACATGACATTTTACTAATCACATGCTGTACTCTATTCCTCAGAAGGCTTTTTGAGAACCTACTTTTGTTGATGTCCAACTCTTCCACTGCTTGAAAGAGCACAATGACATTTTCTTCAGTCCACTGCTTTTTAGTGGTATTCCAAGCAGATAACCTCCACTGTATCATCTGTATATGATCTGTATTCTCCAAGAAAAATTTAAGTAACGAAATTTAATATAAAAAATACACAATACTAGGTCAAGAATTCTGCATTCAGTTAACAATCTTAAATAACAGTCTGCTGATTAAATCATTAACAATGAGCTTTTGCCAACAATGGCTCCCACTTTCCTGTCTTCCACCAGAAATTATTGCTGCTGACTTTCTATTAATGTCATAAATGTCCACTTCTCCACTAGCTTTTCTCTGGAGAAGAATATTAGCACTAAGGAATCTTCATTTTCATTAAGAGGGCTTCATGCTGGCTGGCTTTACTTAAGTTTTACTTCAACTTTTAATTTATTTTTTTATAAAAGCTGCTGAAGTTGCAGACAACTATTTCTCGGTGCAGACTGAAAAAGAGCAAAGCTCTTGTAACCTGAAATCTTCTGATTTAGTGATCTATCACTATGTTATTTTTTCTAGGTAGCATGTATTAATTAATTAGTAATACTTAAAACTTTCTTCCTTACTTCAACTATGCATACATAATTTCTGAGCAAAAATAAGTTACATAATTTTAAAATTTTCTTACAATAAGGCAGTCCCTCATTGTTATCAGAGCTGATCCTGAAAGAGGTGATGTATGCAATCCTAATTGTGCCTCTTAATCTAGAGAGGTAACACAAACTGTAATTTTTGCAGTCTCATTTTCCAAAATGTTAAAAGCTTTTTAAAGACAGATAATGAACAATTTGCTTCAAATGATTGCTAACCTTGGTTTGTATGAAGCTGTCAAGCTATTAGCCTAGCTATAGATGTAGTTGTTATACAGATTTACGTCAGAGAACTGCAATCAGCAAGTCATAGTTTAAACTTTCTAGAAGATCAGTTTAAAACAAGTAAAATAAAGTAAAACAGGTAAAATAAAATACTTCTTTCAACATCAGGCATGAAATTCTGGAACTTGCTGCCACTGGCAGTACCAGAGACACTACCGGGGAAGAGGGGTCTGGACAAATTCAGGAATAGCAGATCCACAAACTGACACAACTGCAAATAGCAGGGATATACCCTCTAACAAAACAAGAACAAGGAACCTTATAAAGCCAACAGGCTTTCTCATTCACTCTCTAACTAGTATTTAGCTATAGAAGCAGACTACATTGCTAGTTGGACCACAACCAGGAGATTTTATGGGATTTGCTATCCAAACTACCTACTCTCCTTCCAAAGGAATCTAACACACAGACACATACTTTCTTCTTCATGCCTGTTGAGTTCTTTATACCCCATTGTTTTCTTTGCCTGCAGTTCATTCTGTCTCCTGTTATCCAGAAACATCAACTGTATTTTAACTTCTTTTCTCTGCGGGCTCCAAGCCCTGGCTATCGCCACCATTTTTTACTTTTCATTTTCTGGCTTTGGCTTCCTCTTCCTCACTGAAAATTTGATCTTCTTCCGATTCTTTTTGTATCCTCATATGCTAAGTCTCTTCATGGTCCTATCTCTCCCCTACTCACTAGTCTTTTCTGAGCCTTTTCTAGTGATTATCTTCTTGTATACATCATTCTTTGCATTGGCAGCCTGCTTTTCAGGTTTTCCCGTCTGACAGGTATTGGAACACACCATGTGTCTATGTGGTATCCTATCTTCTTTCCTTCAATTTGTCTACAAGCCTACTGTTTTCACCTGAAAACTCTAATTCTCAGGTACGTTCTGCCATGAGTTCAAGTCATACCATGCATACACAGATGTTACTAGAAATCTCATTTACAACACACATTTGGCAGCTTCTACATCTAGTCATCTTTGTTTTCTCCTTTCATGTGAAGGTCATCTCTAATGCCATCTCAGACACTATCAGCACCTCTCCCTAGTCCCCAGCTCAAAAGTCAAGGACTTGCTTCTTTCTTATTAAAGTCAAAGTCTGCACCAACTCCCCTTTTTTTTCTGCTCCTATGTTTACTCTGTCCTGTACTTTAAGAATTTATTGACCATAGTCCAACAGTTAAATAATTTGCTGTATTGAATCAGATTCTGCACCGGTCAGTCCTTTTAATTCAAATAGTGGAAGTTTCAAGCATATTTTGTTTCTACAAGCTTGGTGAGTACTAGATGGATAAAATAAGAGATACCCAAACTCCTGATAATTACAAAATCATGCTAAATTATAAACAAGCATCACATGCTCTGCCAGGCCAATTATACTAAGTCGTGTTTGTATGTGTGGGTAATCATCACACATATAATGTTGAATCAGTCAAAGCGCGTGCTACCTCTTGTCTAGAAAGAATTACTGTCATTGGGATATATAAAAGAAAAAAAAATACATATAACAAAAAGAAATCATGCTTCTGTAGCTCTGATGCTCAGAGAGCAACTACTTTTTGCCTTTGGAACCTAAAAGAGATCGAAAGAAGCTAACCTGTGTCTAAAAACTAACTCGCTGCCATGGTGATCATAACATTTTCCAACTTTAAATCACTGTTAATTTCAAATGCCCATGTTATGGACAGAGATGCTTTTTTCCTATTGAAGTATTATTTTTTCATTAACACCTCTCTTTAAACAATGTCAGCTTGAAGTATTTGATATCTTAAAACATATATTGAAAAAAAAAATGGTAATGCTTCTATAAAAAAAGGAGGGGGAGGGGGGAAATTACGTAGAAATTATAAGCTGGGGAGCTGCCTTGACTGTGTCTTATTTTTGCCCAGAGAGGAGACAGCAGATGAACCACTGCCTTGAGGTTTTAGGGTTACTCACTGCCCCATGTGTCTTCTCTCTACTGCAGTTCTTCATAGCATGTACACCATCACTGGATACAGGAGACTGAGGAAACAGCTGTTGCAGAGTTTCTATTTTAATTGCATTTCACAGAAATAAAGGCACTACAACATACAGAATTACATTTTAGGGCTATATCAATTTCTATTTCTGCATCAGGATTAGGAGCAAGAAAAAGGGGAGAAAATAATACTTATACGGTCTTAATTACTATTACAGATTCAAAAATCTGCACAGGCGCCTAGAAGAAAAAGCATTGCAGATCCAGGTTTCTCATTTCTCTTCTTTGTAGGGACTGTATCTAGAGAAGGATGATTTATTTTACATGTGCTACAAGGATATTAGAGGAAAACCAGTCTGTAGTAGATATAAGCAGAGGCCTAAAATTACAGCTTTTTCATTAGAGATTTTAACAGGGCTTACAGTTTTTCTTTTGATTCTATTATGAGCAGACTACTTTCTTAAAAAAAGTCCATAAATTGTCTAGTATTAAAGTCTCCTATACCTGCAGTCACTCATTTACTAAGTGTTAAAACATTAGAAGATAAAGTGCTTATTTTCATAGACATAGTATGAAGTGTTTTCAGTTGCATCCGAAAATTATGCCAACATAAAAATCATAGAAAAATCAATGCAAAGGAAAAATACAGAAGTGGTGTGCTACATTGCTTTTTTGAAAACCAAGCAAACGAACTGTTCTGTTTAGTTATAGCCACTAGGTGGCAAAGTTGGCCAAAGAAAATTACCAGTACCTGCATAATTTGAAACCTGACTGCATCTTTCTATTTGAATATAAAAGACCTTATTGAAAAATGCCACAGAAAATAAAAAAGTGTAAAATAATAAAAAGTCAGTAATCAGAAACCTATTTTATGACACTATCTGTAAATATTATACTGTTTCATCTATCAAAATTCTTAAAATACTGATTTTAGCAAATGTTCTTGAAATCACATGAAGAAATTACTGCACTCAACAACAATAAAAATAATGAATAGAGATTTCAAGCTTAGAAAAGGATACCTATGAACATATACACTATCTTCTGACTTTATACCAGGCAAAGTAATGCTATCTTTTGACTACAGGGGAAACAGTACTACTTATGTTTCTTGACATAACAGCTGCTTTTCCTGCTTTCAAATCAACAGTCAAACTCTCCATATAGTTGAATTCCCACAAATACTTCAGAATCCAGCCTGTCTTTTAACCTTTTATTGTATTACTTTCTTGTCCTTAATCTTTTTCTTAGTTCTTTTTTTTTTTTCCCTCTTTTTCGGCATATCTGCTTGTTGAATCAGGCTTCAAGTTAAATTCCAAGCTGTCTACTATATACACTTACACATCCCAGTGTACCAGAATTAGTGGTACCTGCAATGCAGGTAACAGTAACATGAAATACACTACATTAGTTGATGCACAAACACTCTGCAAGTATACTGCAGAGCAAAAATTCCACCTGGCTCACAGGGGCACGTGTTAAAGAAAGGAGCTTGTAAGAGCTTTGCTATCCCGCAGTCACCATAGAACTTACTGAGCTATCACTTCATAAAAATCTACTCCCAATATTGGGATCTCCCTCTTTCAAAACAATTTACAGACCAGAGGCATGAAGTGCCCAAAGAGTGCACAAAGAGAGGAGGATCCTGGCTTGTTTTCTCATGTTTCATGGGATAAATCTGGCTAGCTCAAAGATAGAAGTGTGGTGAACTCCACAGTCAAGAGCTTTTAACTTCACTAAACAACTTACCCAGTCAGGAAAATATACACTTGCTGTATCGAGTGTGTATGCTAAGGTTAAGTTCTTGTCATATCCAGCTCAAGCCCTTTAAAACTCATTTGGGCTACAGCATCACATTGTCAGGAGAGGGAGACTGAAGAGAAGAAGGAGCATGAGCAAAGGGGAGCCAACCACTGCAGATACTAAATGCTGGACAGTACTGATCATATTCTTTACAGTAAAGGGGGAAGAGCTAATGCTGAGTATCAACACTATTTAGTTTGCATTTTCTTTAAGTGAAAGTCAACAAAAACCATCCCACTCAGAATAAGGAGGAAAGAAAACAGAATAAACCAGACTGAGAACAGGTCATTCCAAAGCAATGTGCACTGCTCATTTGGAAAGTTACCAGCTACACGCAGTAGATGTGGAATGTATTTTTGCCCAGTAGCATCCACGCCCATTCCTAGATGTGTGTCACCGCTGATCACAGTGACGCAGCTATAAAAATCTATGAGTTTCTGTGTCACAGCAGAGGTTAAAATAAGCAGCCACACTGAGTTTGACTCCTACCTTAACCCCAGCTCAGACTGTGAAATCTGTAACCTAAACTGCTGCAACTCTGTCCAGAGGACACTGTGAGGAGGGAGGAGGGGACAGACACACAGGAAACAAAAGACAAGGCACCTGCTAAGCACGTTCAAGCAGTCCATTTTCTGGACCACACACAAGAGACAGAGAGAAAGGTACTCTCACAGCTGGACACCTTTGATTTTGAGCCCCCAGAAAGCAAGGAGTCTGCTGACAGGTCACTTTGAAGCAGTTTAAAATGATGTCAACAGTGAGGTCTCAGGAGGACTCCAAAACACACACTCATGGTACCTCTAAGAGGGATAGAGGTCACCACACATTTCCAGCAAGGCATAATCTTGCATCCTAGCAAACAATTACAATGAAAACCAAAACAACTATATGGATCCCATGAAAATGTCACAATGGTTGTGTCAAGTATGCTTGTCTGGGGTTGGCGATGTTCCCAGAGTCCCCATGGACCCCAGTGGAGTCTCTGATGTGTAATGGCTTGGGGGGCAGGAAAAAAGAGAGTGAGGGACAAGGATATCCTGCTGCCAGTGATCTATGAGGAATTTTAAGCGACAGCTGGGTGAAAATTGAAAGGAAAAGAGGTAGTGCTTAGACTGTAGCAGTACGCAGCAGCAAAGCTTGGACTGGCTTCATAACAGAGTAATATAACCTGGGCAACTCAGATGGAAACTGATTTTTTTACTATTTATTAATTTTTAATATAGACTTTCAAATATTTCTCCCCATTTTATTTTGTGCACTTCCAAAGCTACTCAAACCAAGCACCTTAGAGCTTCAGTGTCCAAAAAAGGCTACAGCATGTGAATGAACAAAAATTTCCAGATGGCACGTTTCATGAACTCAAATAAGACATCCCTGGGGTATTAAGTAATGAAATTTCTACTTCCTCCAGCTACTTGTTGCCTGGAAGAACTCAGATAGAACCAAAGCATTTCACTGGAAATGAAAAATTTTTAAACCTTGCAGCCCTACTTTGCTTGAAACCTGACGTGGTGTCAGGAAGTCCTTGCCCCCCGAGACAGAATGTGTACACGATAATTTATGACTCACTAATCTTGGCTTCTCTGTTGGGATGGTGTATCATTTCGATAACAGAGCTATCAGAAGTTCAAACAGACTGGAATGAGGGACCAGTAGCAGAACAGGGACTGCAGGTTTCATAGCTGTGTAATGTATATATGATAATAAATACAGCACACTATTGTGAAACACAGCATGTCGCAGATATACATTTTTTTCTCCTGGATGTATAATTAAGACAGAAAGTGTTCCTACTTACAAATAAAAGTATGATCTAGGAGACAAGCTGTGGTGCTATGTGCTGCTAATACTTTTACATTTCCTTGTAGATGCCACTTTGAATCCTGAAGCAAGGATAAAACTAGACATGAACTAACAATTAAGAGAAAAAAAAATATCAGCTCCACTCTGAGAAGGAACAAGAGCAAGAAACTAAAAAGATAACAGAAGTCAAAAGATACCCTGCAAAAAAATAATTTTTGGACTGTTATAGATTAAGAAAGTAAGTTGGGTTCCAGTAAAAAAATGAAATTGTTTACACTGACATGAACAGTTCAGGAAATGTACTGTTAATGACCTCAAACCTTTCGTTTGACCTATAACAAAATGTTTAGTTTCTTAAACTACTTAATATCCTTTTTTAACTATTTTTTAAATTATTTTTCCTTAAAAATGGTCAGCCTTAAAAAAAAAAAAGGGCAAAACAAAACAAAAAGCCAAAAACAAACAACATTGTTTCACAGACAGAAATTAAACTCCCTTTCACAAACTTTACTAATTTATATTGTAGCTTAATAGCCTGCAGGGCCCTGCTGGCAGCCAGCCCAACCCTTTCCAAGTGCCCACTGCCTCCTCCCAAGGGAAAGGCCAGGGGTCGGCATCAGCATCACTCACAGATGAACAAACATAGGCAGCTTCCCACACCCTCCAACAGTCCAACCTGGATGGGAAGCAGCCATCAAGGTGACAGGAGAGCTGAGGATGGGAGACCTCACCCTCCAACCAGATGCTGCCCAGCACAGCCCCAAGCACTGATGCGTCTCTGCTAAAGTCTGCAGGAGGAGGTCCCACTTTAAATTATCCCTGGAAGAAGGCTTAGGGTGGCCTAAGAATGTCTAATTTCAATCTATTCAACACCGCAACTGAGTTTGGTCATGAATGGTTAAAAAATGGCAAGGAGAGGCCAGCATACCCTTTCACACTACTATAGCATACACAGGTGCTCGGAAGGCAGAGCTGGTATTTCAATCTCAGCTTCATGAAAGTCAAAAGAGAACAAATCTTTATGTAAAAAGATGTTCTGCTATCCCCTCCAGTCTTTCACCTACTCTTCACAATGCATAAAATCTTAACTGCTGCTAATTCAGGAGTGTCTCTCCTTACTTAAGGACAATGTCTTGCATAAATGTATGCTATAGCTCTTTTAAAAAGCAATACCATATTTCTGCTCCTTTCAGCATAGTTTCACCAGGTCACTACAAGCAGTTACATAAATCTTGCTTTCTCCCATCCCTTGACATCATTTATTCTTTCTAGGACTTTTCCTCTTACAAAAGAGATGATTGTCACAGTTAGTCTTGCCAGAATTTCCTTCAAATATTGCAGAGAGTGAAAATTAGGTATCACCTAACTGCATGCAATAATTAATACATTTTGGAAATAGGGCTAAAAGCAAAACAGGACTAAAAGACGAAAGTAACTTTCCATGTCCAATCTTATATCCTCACTGCTTTTCTATAGAGGATTTGACATACTGTTTACCCGACTTACAAAACGGTTGATTTAGATCTGCACATTGCTTTGATCATGATAGAAGGAATAAATGATCTTAACAAATAGTGCAGCTGGATTCTGATTAATTGCAGATGTGTTCCCGCGTAGCATCAGGTATGCTACTTCTTGACACTTGGTAACAGGCTAAGTAACACTACCGTACACCAAATGCTTAGTTCTGGACAAGTACCAGCTTGGTTTCATTCACAGAATGAAATTATTGCCCCAAATTCTCTTTGTCCTGGATCACAGACACAGAAAAAATTGTAGATCTTATGCTTAGCCAGGCTCTTCAGCTTGTCCATAATGTACCACCAGTACTCAACAAGTTAGTGAGCTTATTTTTGAGAAATTAGACATTAAAAAAAAATCCTGCTGGGCAAACTGAGGTGGAAAAAAAGAATCTATGGATCATGGAAGGAGGGGCTGGTCACTTGGGAGGAATATAGGACGGTTGTCAGAGGACGCAGAGAGGCAATTAGGAAAGCCAAGGCCTCCTTGGAACTTAACCTTGCAAGTCAGGTCAAGGATAATAGAAAGGGCTTTTTCAAATACATAGCAAATAAAACTAACACTAGGGGCAATATAGGCCCACTGATGAATGAGGTGGGAGTCCTAGAGACAGAGGATATAAAGAAGGTAGAGGTGCTGAATGCCTTCTTTGCCTCTGTCTTTACTCCTGCAGGCTTTCCCCAGGAGCCCCTGATCCCTATAGCCCCGGAAGAAGTCAGGACAAAGGAGGAGATTGCCTTGGTAGATGAGGATTGGGTTAGGGATCAGTTGAGCAATCTGGACATCCATAAAT
>VZRW01001322.1:55780-106125 GCA_013398125.1 Aegotheles bennettii
CGCAGAGCCACTAAGATGATTAAGGGAGTGGAACATCTCCCTTATGAGGAAAGGCTGAGGAAGCTGGGTCTCTTTAGCTTGGAGAAAAGGAGACTGAGGGGTGACCTCATCCATGTTTACAAATATGTAAAGGGTGAGTGTCAGGATGATGGAGCCAAGCTTTTTGCAGTGACGTCCAATGATAGGACAAGGGGCAATGGTTTTAAACTGGAGCATAGGAGGTTCCATGTGAATATCAGGAAGAACTTTTTCACCGTGCGAGTGACGGAGCACTGGAACAGGCTGCCCAGAGAGGTTGTGGAGTCTCCTTCACTGGAGACATTCAAAACCCGCCTGGATGCGTTCCTGTGTGATGTACTCTAGGTGACCCTGCTCTGGCAGGGGGGTTGGACTAGATGATCCTTCGAGGTCCCTTCCAACCCTAGAATTCTGTGATTCTGTGATTCTGTGATTAATAAAATTATTTTAAACTTTATATATTTATACCAGTGTTTGAAACTGGTTCTGAATTTACAGATGTTTCTCTTTCAAAACACAAATGTGGTTCCTTAAGGGACTAATAATAATCAACGTGAAAATTGTTATGCTTTTCATACCTACCTGTTCTCATAATTGTCTTACAGGGTGTAAATGCCAAAAAGACTAAAGGAAAACAAAGGTAGAGGGTAAAATCTATATATTAATATACTCCCTGATCTGCAGAGAAGTAAGTGGGGTAAATGGGAAATAGGAAGAAAGAGTACAACACATCTTTCATGTTTTCAGCAGTCTGACACCTTTCTAGGGTAGTTGAAAGGATGTGCCTCATACATACTAAGTTGTCTCTTCCCTCAAGAAAATTAAAAACACAAGTGACAGTGTTAATGAAGTGGCAAAAAAGGTCCACACTGGGGAGAGAGATTCAGCTCATGAAAAAGACATTTTTCAACACTGTTCTACATCTTAGAATAATCAAGAACACTGCTCGCCATCAATGACTCATGGAGATGGGTATCTATTACACTGTTCACAGATGTCACGTTGTTGGCATTGCATTCATCATAACGATAGCAATATTCTGGCACCACAGCGACTTTCAAACTCACTAGCAGGCTTATCTTTTTTGTAACCAACTACCTTGACAAAGAATAGAGAAAAATACCCCACAATTACAATTCCAATCCTGAGGCATTTTTTTCTTTTTCTCCTTTCCCCTTCAGATGGTCCTTTTTTTCCACCAGGGGAAATGATAGCTACAGCAATTAACTATATTCACAGTATAGGAAACTGTTTTATACAGCTGCTGCCACACACACAATAGGCACAGAATGGCTTCAACACCAAACAAAGGAGGAGGCAGTTTTCTTTTGAATGAAGAAATTAGTTGTCAAACACGTTTATGGACTTACTATTCGAATTTATATTGTGCTCCATCAAATCCTGTAGATTTAATTGTTGCTAGAAATCTCAACAGCATATTCATTATTTTTGTTAAAATATAGCAAAGCAAGTTTTGTTTTCTGTAAGGTTTTTTTGCAATTTAGTTCTGCATGCTATAGCTTACACAAAAATTGGAAAAGCTGAGCAATGATGAGGATGCTAAGGTTAGCCCAAAGTGATTCCTGAATTCTGGAATAAACCAAGATATTTTTCCTTTCCTTGTTTTTAAGTCATATGTGTATTTTCCCCTTTGCTTTCCTTAAAAAAAAAGAATCTTAGTTTAATCTTGTCTACTTTTCAGCATCTAGAATGTGAATTTAGGTGTAATATTTGTAATACCTGATAATTTTAATTGCTCCCAGTTGTGTGAAGCTCTTCACAGAACTGAAACAGAGCAAAGCACGTGACCAAAGAGATTACAATGTAATTTTTAAAAGCATCACAAAGGGGAAAGAAAAACATGAGGACAGAAGAAAGACATTAGCCTAATCAACAAGAACTCTATTGCTAATAATATTTAAAACACGTTAGTTGACAAACTGATGGAAAGGATGCTTAGCTAATATCCACAGTTAATCATAAAGCACACTACATAAAGTACCAAATCTCTCTTAAAAAAAAAAAAGATTCCTTCACCACTGGCAATATTTTGGTTACAGCAAAAACTGACCTAAAACGTAAGACTCACAAGTCACACAGACATGACTTTGTGCTTTTGCTCCTAAGGTGCTATTTTGAGCCTAACCTTTTCTTTAAGAAGAAAAATAACCAAAACTAATAGCTACCTCCATGCTAACTTGCATCAAGACACTAGATGTCTCTCCCTGAAATGGCACCAAGCTCTTGCTCCTCTTCTTACCCTATAGTGACATCCTGCAGTCCTACTCCAATTTTATGGCGATAGTCTCAGGGCTTTCACAAGCAACTAAAGCTCATCACAACTAAAGAAGCTAGTGATGTCTCACTTTTGCTGAAGAGGATTAAGAGAGTTAGAAAAACAGACAGGGAGAAGCCTTCTTTAGTGTATAAAGGAAATCTCTGTAGGAAGCAGCATTGCATGTATGCTTTTAACAAAACTTTTAATTAAATTTTTGTTATTGTTCAGGCATTTTTGCAAGTCACTTAAAAAACAAATTAATACAAACAGGCTCAACTTCTAAGAAATAAAAAATACTTCAACTGTAATTAAAAATTATCTAATTGCTAAATAATTACAAAACTAAAAAAATATACTCAAAAGTTATCAAGACATGCCTGAAATAATGTAGTCAAATGCATTCCAACCAATAACCAAAATTTATTTATGCCACCATGGTGCAAGTAACATTTCCTGCTCAAGGACATATTGTATGTGACTTGGTAATAAACTGACTTCTAATGATTACTAGGATTTTCCTGTTTTCTTTAGGTAACAGTGATACTAAGAGGCAAGTCAATGTGGACTTGCAAAATAAAACCTTATAGTCTTAAAGACAATCTCTGGATTATATTTTATATGATATCAGCTTATAGTCAGCATTTTGTTGAGAGGACCACAAAAAGGTGCATAATCCCACACATGAAAAAGAAAAAATAAAAATTTAATCTGTTCCTATGTGTTCATGCATCCATCTTCATACCTACCTTCAATAACCTCCATATGAACAAATATTTTAAGACAAAGAGTGATTTTGGAAACAGCCCATAACCATAAGCACAGCATGGCAGTCCTTTAAAGTGTCCTTTAAAATACAAACATTTAAAATGAAAAAATTAATATACCCTGATGTTTCCGGATGTGAGATTCTCAATGCATCTTGGCTGACCAGGCTCAATCATCTAGACCAGTGGTCTTTCATTTTCATTATCTCATACAACAGTAACAACTAAGAGAATGAATGAGAACAAAATCACATTTCACCCTCCATTTCAATTTTGACTATTACAGAAACAGTTTCAGATAGCTTTTCTCAGTGCTGTAGTGCCTTGGGTGATTTAATTTTTAATTAAGCAGACTATTTAAGCAAGAGTTTAACTTTTAGTATGAAAAATTATGCTGAAATGTGCATCTACTTTACTGTTAGAGGGTCTGCAATACACTACTAACAGCATCTATCCTCTCCTTCGTAAATATTAATAAAGTATTACAACTGTGAAAATCCATACTATTAGAATATAACAGGGCCCAAACCCATAATCCATACAGACTGTGATGGAAGGTTTCTGTTCTCACAGCAAAGCACATATGCGAAACACAAACCCTGCAAGAGCCATTTTTACGTGTGTTTTAAAGGGTGCAATTTAGAAGCCAGTTCCTACTACATGATAAACGCCTTTCTCAAAGAATCAAGAATTGTGCTTTGCACTCATAGCTATGTGATCTAATGTTTCTTCAAGATGCAGAAGGTCATATTTTTTTCTAAACAAAGTCATGGGACTAAACCAGGAGTTTAAATTATTTCATTTTAAGCTCAGTTACAATTACAAATGGAAAGTGATTTAAAAAACCCAAAAAAACGCACAGCAGAAAGTGTAAGTGCTATGACTACCTCCTGATTCAGCTGCTCAGATGGTAGGTTATAGGCATATGTATTACTCAACTTTAGCACTGCAAATCACATTTAGAAAATATTCAATTCACCACATTTTATTCCATATACTTATTATGCAAATGCCTTGAAAAATTTTAAAACAATATGAAGTGTTATCTGTGAGGCAATTAGCTAGGCTGAAGAAGAATTCTCATTCTCATAAGCCTCTCATACCAGGCTTAATTCTGAATACTCGTCCACAACCAAAGGAGTTACACTAACATATAAATAGTGTATAATACACAAACTGACAGAGGGATCCAGATGTTTGCAAAGGTTTATCTTCTTGCACTTTCAAAGAGCACACATAATTTCCCCAGAACCCCCTTAACAGAACAAAGAATTTATCTTTATTCTTCTTTACTGGTGGTTAAATAATATTAAAGAACATTTCCCATCTGCAAAGGGACTATCATTAAATTTTCCTGTCTCAAAATGGCTTCTACTTCATGAATCAAACTCACTCATTTGAAATAACTCTACCAAAGCCATATACAGATGCACCCTGATGGTAACATTTTCCTGTCTTAGAGACAGAACTGCAGAGCAGGTGGTTGACAAAGCTTCAGGACATAACTAACATCATCGAAATGCTCCTTGCTGTTTATTACTGAAACGGTGCAGGAAAAGTGGAATAAAGATTTTGGAGACCCTTCTGGGGTGGCAAAACTTGGGAACAAATGAAATCCCCATGAAATTGGCTTTAAAGAACGTGTTGCTGGGGACCAAACCAGTGCTGCAAACCAAGGTGCTGTGCAGCAACCCAGTTCCTGACCCCCACATGGCATAAAACCCCCTGGTTAACCCCAGAAGGAGACAAAAAGCCACCATGCTCCTGTGGCATTGTTATAGTTTGAAAGGGGCAGGCAAAAATCTTATTGGTTTTTGCTGCCAGGACCCAGTGAATGAGGGGTGGAGTTTAGGACCCTGTTGTGAAAGGGGTCTGGGTGTCAGGTATCAGGTATCAGGTGTCAGTATTCCACCCATTTCCTGCCAGACTCTATAAAAGCCAGGAGGACTGGGGGTTTCCCTCTCTTGCCCTTGGGGTCTCTCCGGCTCCAGTCTGCTCTCTGCCTCGCTCCTGCACTCCCCTGCCTGCCGCTCGCCACGTGGAACCAGCCTGGAGGAAAGGCCCAGCCTTGTTACCAGCTTCGCCGCGTGGTCTGCGGCCTCCGACTGCACCGAGTGCTGGGGTTTGGACTCTTTTCTTCCCATGGGCTTTGCAGTGAAGGACCTTTCAGCAGCCTGTATCGCCGGTCATTGGAGCTCGGGTTGTATATATTTGTATATATGCATTTTCCCTTTTTTCCCACCTGTTACTCTTTCTCCCCGTGCCATTAAATTTGTTATAGTTTTTCAATTTCCAACCTGAGCCGGTTCTTCCTTACTCCCCTACTATTTTTCCTCGGAGGGGGAGTGATAGAAACAAAACTCTGTCTGGTTTGTGGCTTGCCCTGGCCGTTTGCTAAACCAGCACAGGCATGGGCTCCTCCTGACACCTCAGATGCATGGCAAGCTTTGTTATTTTTATGCTGCACTATCATCTTCATTGTGGGTTGTGAGCAAAATAAACCAAATAGGGTATACTACTAAACTAAAACAGGTGGCAGGCAACTAATCACTGAAGATTTGTCATGGGAGGTAGATATCCTCACTAACCTCCTTCAGATGAGGCTTTTGTTCTGCATACAACTATTCTGCATGAAAAATAATCTGATATTCATATCATAATAATGACAACACATCAGCAGCTTGACCGAGCACTTGTTGATGTCATCCTTAGAGTATTTCCTGAAAATCTAAATTTTAATCTGATAAAAACTGTTTTTTTTTATTTTTAGGTGCCAAATTCATCAAGGGAAACTGCAACATGGAAGCATTACAAGTGTTACACACTACGCCACACTAATTTTATTTCAGACTAGCAGAAGGATGAAGGTTGGAGGCCAGGACAGCTGTGCTCCAGCTTACTCACATTCAGCAGTCCCAATTGCTGCTCCCTTCAGGAATTGCCAGAAGGCTACAGCTGTAACTAGCAACTGCAGATTGCAAAACCAGCCTCTTCGCCTGGCCTAGTGGCTGCATTGCAACTCCCAAGAGACCCAAGGTTTCTGCCTTCAGAGTCTCTGTGAGCCTTGTACGCTGGTGCTTGGTTAGGGAGCATGTTACAGCAAGAAAACAATTCTGCCTAACAGTGAGTTAACAAAGTTATTTTCTTCTAATATTAAGAATTTAAAGAAAGCTGTATCTGCAGAATTCATTAAACTAACTTTGCAACTAATTTCTGCCCAACTGTTGTATTCAACAACAGTTGGTGGTAGAAAGCATTAATTAGCATGTCACATTACTCTGTCTGCCATTAGAGAATATTGATTACAAGTTAACTATTACATGGAGTATCACAAAAAATTCTAAATGACACTTTACACGTAGCAGCTCTCCGCACACCATAGCAACAGGGAGAGATTGAAATAAAATGGTCTGGTTTCTATAGCAACTATCACACAGACCATCTGTAATCAAAAGGAACCATAGCAAGGGAAACAAAATGGGGGATTTTGCATACTGGAAGACTATTCGTGTATTTAAAATATATCATGCCTTAATGTTCAACTCTAGTCTTAAAATATTAAAGTGCAAGATATCTACATAAGCTGCTAAAAAAACTTTTTCTTAGTAGACTATGAATTATTATTCACCAGCTCTAACTACAAAAGACACCCTTATAAGAAAGCTAGTGTTTTTCAGACACCAAACATATGTGACCCTCAAGATCGATAATCCATGTGCTAATGTAATCCAAGTATTGGATTACTATTTTATTCTGAAACTCTACACTGTAAGGGAGCTACTAGCACAATACTTCTTACTATCTTCTATACAGAACTGCTTTCAGAAAGATATCATTTCAATCAGCAATGTTTAACCACCCTGTTCCTAAAATATATAGGCTTATTAGGCTTTTGCAAATTGGTTCCTAATAAACCAAAGAAATCAGGATATGAGAAAAGAACAAAGAACCAAAACAAAAAAACAGCAAAACCCTCTACAGCCAGAGAGGCATCTGTGACACACAGTTCATATGCTGAATAGAACAACATTCTATTAAGGCACAACACAATGAAGGGAAGATAAATTCAATGTTAGTGATGCAAGACACTGTCTTCTTTACCTCTCGGTATTTTAAATCCTGAGAAAATAAAAGGGACCCTTATACCTAGATGGGGAAATATTTTTGTACTAAATGCAGTTTTGGTGGAAATTAACTGGCTACAAATAGGCTTTTTATAAATTATAGAGCCAGGAATCAGTGAATAAAAAATTATTATCAACATCAGTACATTTCTTTTGCCTTTGAAAATGCTGATTTGCTGAATATCAGTCATGCAATGAAGGCAGGCATTACAGCCTCCTGGCTTCATGCAAAGCTGAAAGGGGGCAATCTTGACTAACCACAAAACCAGCTCTTCAGTATGGGGAAGGAGCACAAAGAAACCACCGTGGTGATCCTATGCTGTCAGAAGTTTATTTTTCACTGGAGTTTGCATGCCAGCTGCTTAAACCCACTTCCTCACCATTAGGATGAACCAAGACACTGATGCTCAACCTACTACCTGGATGGTCTGTGCAGCTCCTGGCTCACTTCCCAGGGTCAAAGCAGCAGGATGGCTGGGTGGCAATGCAGCTGACTGCTCCAGCACACAACACCCTTTTCTGCTCTGTCTGAGGTGCTGAGGTGAGAAGAAACAAAAGTCTCTGGACAAGATGGCAGATGACAATTATGGCCAAATATTCACCAAGCCTGCAAACCTACTCCCTGCCTGTATCCATCCACCAGTGGAAAAAATACAAGGGTTAGATGAATTGCTGTGGCAATGGCTGCATGTTTCCTGCCACCATCTTTCCCACTCTTAAGACATAGGCAGGTTGTGCAGTTGATCCTTCAGGTGCCATACAAAAAATAAATACGGCCTAACATAGCAAACTGCAATTGGAATAAAATAATTGAAAGATGAAATTTTAATCATTACTTTCATTTTTACAAGAAACATAGGTTGTATTGGCATTCAAAGCCAGAAGTTACTTGACTGAGTGTAGCTATGAAAGAATTCAGAATGAGTCTTGGAGGAAGAGTCTAATCGAGCACTAAAGAGTGTCTTTCACGTTACAGACCTTCAAAATCCCCTTCATAAAGATGTCTGTATTTGTTTAGATGTGAGAGTAATATCAACACTCAAGTAACCTTAGCTTGGACCTATAATTATCCTGAAAAATAAATAGCTGTAGTCAGTGTATACTCTTCTTTCACAGATTTAGGCAAAATTAAATAGATCTAAGGTATTGTTTTTATAATTTTGCCTACAAATCCATTTGTTGAGTTTATCACATTACAGATGTCAGTGAAAAATCAAATAAATGTTAAAATGTCAACCTCCCTGATAATACACGTGGGGAGGTAATAGCTTTCAAAAACAAATCCTCTGGCTTCACAAATACTTTGTGCTACTAAATATCCTTATTCTTTTATTAGCCAAAAATCAAGGCACCACATTCCAACAGGTTTGCACAGTGGATGGAAGCCTGTAACTAAAAAAAACCACCTCTGTTATACTCCAATAGTAACAAGTTTTACAAAATGTACTAGCGCCTATACAAGCAAGAAGCGGGAAGGTTGTGGGATGCTAAGGAAGAAGCCTGGCAATGGGTTATCTAAGGAAGTCATTAAAATCCATAGGAGACTATATTCTTGGCTGTGCCTCCATTAGCAATCACAACAGGAATCATTCGGTAGAGTGAAGAAATAGGTGTCAAGGCTGCTATAGGCCTCCACTATATGCAAAAAGGTTTTTATTTCAACCAAGATTTAGCCTGGTCCCCTGGAAAAAAAAAAAAATGTTTCCAGCATAAATATGTTTCGATCATTGATTTGCACCTTTCTGGTTCCATAAAGGAGTACATTTGGGGCACATCTTGAGCTTCCACTTTTCCATACAGCTCCCACTTTAGTTTCCTACATAAAAAATCTGATTCATGCTTATCAAAACCATTCTATCATCAGGAGATTTACTTCCATATCAATTTTACAAATATTCTCAATATATAAAGAAAGATGACTCTGTCTCTTTAATAATAGCATGCAAAATTTTCAGCACAGAGTCAAGGAAATTTCTGAGTTTTGTTCAGTTTTGATCTTCAGATGTGTTCCTCTCACACCTCACATTGAAATTGGGAATATGAGAGCAAACAGACCATCTATGGAGGCAATGACAATTTGAAAAAAGAGACGAACAACAAAACACACACACACACTTAAACCAACCTTCTTAAAATTATATGAAAATATTTCATAAATGTTTAGTAACAAAATAGTGTTTGATCCAATTTACTTTACATTTTCAAAAAATATTTCTTACCAAGTTAACGAACATTAATATTAACTATATCCTCAGATACAGTACAGAACTTTTTCCCTGCAATTGTGTAACTAACATACCATTTATGATATCTCAGAATTCTATACTGCTTTATCCATTATGTTTTAATTGCTTTAGTGCTATGTCTATGATAAATATATGTGCATTACCAGAGAAACTAAAATATATAAAAATTTTAAAAATAGCATGCGTAAATCTTAAACACAAAATAATTCTGTTGGAATAGAGATTCCAGCATAGGATGGTGAAGTATAAAATGGAATCAAAACTATTCTTATTAGAAAGTTTGTCTTCATCTCTGACATCTGTAGAACTGCAACATGAGACATATTCCATTTTAAATGACACTGCAAAAGGTCAGAACAATTCCCCTAACCTTGTCAAGGCTGGCAAGATTGATCCTTGGTTTAGGTAAACTTAGCATCCATGTCATGTGTATTGGACTAAATATAAAATTCAGAGAGCATGGAGAACAAACATATTTAGAAATTAAAAATGGAATTTTATTTTCCAGACCAAGAGAAGAGCAACTGTTCTGTATCCAAGAATATAATTCTGTAATGTTAACCAGTTCACTGTCATCTGATAGTTCTTACAATTTGTCTGGAACCTGCGAACAATTGCATGCAAACTGAGTGAAAATATGATTAACCTCCTTGCTGGTCAATCCTTTATAACTATAGTAGAATTTTGTAACAGTTGCTTTTTTTTTTCCTGTAACTCTGAATTCCAAAACCACCTCAGCAAGTATATAAAAAATTAGTTATTTTGCTTCATCTTATCCTCAAGTATGTTAAATAACCATTTAACATTGGCTTCTGCATATTAAATCTTTATTTTAATTCAACTAAATTGATTTACATAACAGAGAAGGTTGTTTTTAACATTCATTAACAAAATTTCTTATGTCTTTTAATTGCAAAATTCAGAAGACACAACACTGTAGTCAAAACCATTTTTCCTTTCATCAGAGCATAAATCAGTCAATGCAACTGACAAATCACTTTCTGTAACCATCCCTGAAATTGTGATTTACTACTGTGATTTAGTACTCTATACGTACTCACTGCAGCTTAATTCAAATAGAACCAAGTAATAGACATGCTTTTGTTTATTCACGGTATTGAGAAACCCTATGAAATATTAAACAGTGAAGGACAAAAATCAGAATTCTGGAAACACATTTTTATGTATTTTTGTCCTTAAGCTTAGATATCCCTTAAGCTGACAGCAACACTACAAGTATGAAAAAAGCTGGAAAAAGACAACAAACTTATTTCACAAAGAAAATATGCAATTTATAATTTCAAAATGTTTTGGTTTTATTTAAATGAATAAATAATATCTCCCTGTACTAATTATGGGCACAGTACCTTTGCCATTGAAAGATACTTATATATTACACTTTTCTAACAATAATTTATATTTTAGAAAGTACAGATGGTGATATTTTCTGTTTCCCCGAATAAACATTTATGAGATACAACAAAAATAAATTACCCAAATAGGACGTTACTGTTGCAGGCAGAAAAACATTTTAATTTATTCTTAAATAAAGTTATTGTACTTCCACGTTGAATATCATTACATTGAGGCTTTTTTTTTTTTTTTACTTATAATATATGGTAGGAAATTGTAATGCTACTTTACTCTGTAAATAGCCTACAAAGCATGGGCAATAACAATTATGAAAAGCTATCCATTGAGTGATAAATACAGACACACAACTGTGTTTCAGCAGTGACTCTGAAGAGAGAAAGAATTATAGAAACCAGTTCCAGCAGCCTCTCTAAAATATGTCCCTACAGTATTACTGTATTTTGCATTTACAGTATGCTTTGCCCAGTTATTACTGAAGCAGTAATGACATCTTATCCTCCCTTGCCTGATTTATTGGTCACCATCTTTGATTAATTTAACTAACCCAGTTGACCATATTCGCAGTCACAAGAATAAAAATAATTCAAATTGACTAAAGTAAAAAAAAAAAGCTACCAAGTAAAACAGAGTAGAAAGTAAAAGCATTTGGACATTAGTGGATCACAGAAAACTAGGGGGATAGAATTGTCCCAATGTTCATATTGTTAAGAGAAGCAATCTTCAGAATAAATAAAACACTCCCATATGACCAGCTTTTATATCAATTTCCTTCATTTTCATAAGTCAAATCTACCACAACACCAGCTTAAGTAATACAAACTAATGTTATACACTCAATTCAAACCGAACATTTGAGCTTCACAGGCAAATGCTTCATGGCCCAGTGTCTTAATCTTGTCAAGTCCCACCTTCATATAACCATAACAAATCTCCCTGTTATGTCAGTTGTGAGAGACATTATTAGAAAGTTTATTTGAGCAGTGCTTGGACACCAACAAAATATTTATAACAGATAGCTTTGGTAGAGCAATTTCAATGGGCAAATTGTTTAAAGAGGACATGCAATATGAGTTAATTTCTATATTTATATCATAATACATTATTATTTAGAAGCTATTATTCAAAAAAAGCAACAGAAAGTAACACAGAAAAACTCAAGTAATCCGGCCTGGCAAAATTTTTAAGACCTCTTCTGAAAAAATGCAGTTGAAAGCCATCTAAAATTTTTTTATCTATTTGTTCTTGATATTCATGCTTACACATATTTCTGCTAGAGAATTTTAGAAACATCGTATAAATTTGGATAAAAAATATCAAAGAGACAAGCACGCCATTATTAAAAGGTGTTACTTGAAATTGAACGACTATCATAAAAAAAAACCCAACAAAAATTATTATCTTCTCATTGCCATTCACTTTTTGCATTTTACAGTCTGGTAGCTCTCTACACAGCAGAGGATGGGGTCTAAAGTGCCCAGTAACAGCACAATGTCTGCCTGTGATCATGTTTCCTAGGGCAGGCAATGGCAAGAAAGACTATATACTACTGCTCTGGCCAGCCATATGTATCAGTAGAAATCTATAGCACTCCCTAGTATCACATGAATAATGCATTAGCTGCCTAACCGTGTAGGATTTATCTTTGAAAACATGGGCTAGGTCTCAAACAGCACTCTAATCAGTTTTGTCATACAGTATCCAAAGTAATGCAACATTAGGTTTCTTTTCCTGTTTTAAAAATATTTGCTTAGTGCTTCTAGCTATGACTCCCTCCTGTTAGAACATTTTTCATTGTGAAAAACTAGGATAGTAAAGTCATTTTTTTTAACCTAAATAATATTTTTTTCAGATAATTTTGATATTTAGTATTCTGACAAATAAACAACCATGAACAAGAAAGTAAAGTGCAATTACACTTCAGTCCAAATATATACAGCCCAGACCCATGACATATCTAATACATGAACACAGGTGAACATGGGCTGCATGGGATCAGACCAGTTCACTGGAGCTAATGGCATCCTAAACCAGCAAAACCTACTTTTGTCTGTCTTAAGTCCTTACACATTTTGTCACCACAATCATTGCATTAGCCCAGTGTCCCCAACTCCCTAAGCTCCCTCATGTGTGAAATCCCCGTTCCTGGCAGCACTTCAGAGTGCCCAGTTTTCACCAATATCCTCTCCCATCTCTGAAAGGACAAGCTTTAGAAGATAGTGGCTGTCCTGAAGCTACACACATGCTTGATAGCCCTTAAGGATCTTCACATATACTGACTGTCCAACCATTGCCATACAGAGTGGGCAAAGGCCAGATTTCACCCGTCTGCCCACTGCAGAACCATCCATTTCTGTCTGCTTTACAGCCCCTGCTCTGTTTTTCACAAAGTCAGTATAAAATTAGCATCTTTGGGATCTCCACTGCTCTGCCAAATTTGACTAGTTTGATTAAATAAGCCAATGAGTTTGTAGGAAAAGGGTAATCCACAAAGTAGACGCTTATCTGGTAGCTTCATCTGAAAACTCTAGAATGCAATAAACGATGACTCACATGACTCATGTATGTGGAACTCGGTCTGATTAAATTAATTTAAGCCAAACACACAGATCTGTTTAAGAAGGGGGACTAGGTAATAGTAGAGTACCTAGGAAAGCAACAATTGTTAAAGGTTCATGAACAATACTGGTTTCATACCAAGTCTCTCTGTAGGTATGTAGCTTAGAAGGTCAACCTGCTCTTTGAACCTATAAAGAAATGTCAAGAGAGAGCAGGTAGGTGTTTTTTACAGTATTATTAAGATTACTACTGAGATAATATGTGCAGATGTCCACACATCTTTTAGGCTGCTGCTGAAAACTGTAAAATTTTAGAGAGGTGCTAGAAAAATTACTTTGGACATGTTCAAGCAGTTGAATCTGTCTATCACAGAGATAAAGCTAAGAGGTGACTTGAACAAGGATTACATATAAACTAGAGCAGTAAGGGTGTCTAAGACTAAACAGGTCTTTAATCTAATAGAAAAAGTCACAACAAAAGCAAAGTATTAGAAAACTAAGCTATACAGATTAGGTCAGAATAACTGCATTTTGAACAGTCTTTAAGAACAAAGGTAGATGGCACAAATTTTAGAAACCAGGAAAGGCTGTATGAGGGGAGGGCTGGGAGGTGGGAGAACACAGAGGGGTTTTTAGCATTAAAATTAACAGAAGAATTCTGCAATGATCACTGTCAGCCCATAAATACTTAAATGTAGAGAAACACTTTTGATGTGCTTAAGTAATTTAGATAATATGAGGCCTAAATTAACATTACCTGAGATACAATAATAAACCTGATTCACCATGCTATGATCTCTAAAAAAGCCTTTCATAAACTAAGCTCAACCTCACACTTTCTGCTCCTCTGTGTTGTTATTAATTCATGAAACATACTCATTTTCATCTAGAATCTGAAATCCCACATATAATTCAAGTTTGTGGTTTGGATCATTTGTCATTTAATGCTGTATGCCATTTTCCACTCTTCAGTTTACTGAAGTGATGTTGTTGGTCATTCATCTACCTGCCCCTCTGAAACTAATCTGCTGTTCTCCGTTTTCACAGTTCATGGGCCCCCTGAGTCACCACTTATATTTGCCTATATTCTGGCTCCTCATTATGAGCAATGATTCATAATTCTCCAGCTGCTCACCCAGGTTTTACAGAGGGACTTGGGCAGGCTGTGGTTACGAAGGGTTCAATACTGTAAGGTCAGTCATGCAGTACACTTGCTTCACCTCTTATAGGACCAGCTTACTGACCACAGCCAGGGATAGCAAAACCTAGCCTGAAAGAAGCAGCAGTTTCCTGATGGACTATTCGGGTTCAAAACCAATGGCTTACTGAAGTTCAAATACAAAAAGTAATGAGCCAATAAACTACAGACCACCTTGAACAAGCCAAACTCATTTCCAGTTGCTAGCTTGAGATTCAGCATACTACACATTCATAAAACAGGACTCATCCAGGACAGGCCAATGATGTATCCCATGCCCAAGTGAACACTGTTACAATCAGTTGAAGTAATCATTAATGAAGACTAGAAGATAATCACAAAAATTAATCACAAAAATCACAGGAGCTATCTCAAATACAATGAAAGAATTAATGGAAAATTCCCAAGGAATTAGGCAGTCTGACAAAATTTTGACATGAATTCCCTTAAGGGAAGCAAGGCATCACCATGGACATTGCAAATTCTGACAAATAAGAATGCTACTGAGAATAGAGAACAGAAATCAGGGTGCTTCAAGTGCAGGATATCCACCACCACAAATATTTTTTTTCTTCCTTTGAGGATATTATCAATCTAAATTGCTCTTGATCACAAGCAGAAGCAAGAGCTGAATATTCTTTGGGAAAGAACAACATCCACTCATTCTAATGTACTCTGAACATATGTGAAGATGACATGCGACTTGCGCTCCCCGAAGAAGACATGATGTAACAAATGTTGGAAATGAGCCAAAGTTGCAGACTGCAGGTCCTTTTAGGGTTGCTTTCTGTTTGCATTCAAAGAAAGCACCGACAGAAGGCACTAGTGGTATGAAAGTATGTATTATAACAAGGAGCCAGTCTGAGCCAAACTATTAGTTTCTTTATGTGAGACCTATTAGACTAACTTGGAGCAACAGATTAAGTTATTATTGTTGAGACAGGGAGCAGAGCAAGCAGTGCAGAATGGGAAACCACTATCGTGGTGGTGCAGAATAACACCTAGAGAGTAATGCTGGACCAGCAGCATCCCAACAGAGAACAGTGCCATAGCCAATCCAGTCAGGGAAGTCTCCCTCTCCCTTGGGCTACCCAGAAACCCAAATATTTGGCTAAGCATTTCACTTGTTCTTATGTAAGCACACACATGCTTTACAGGGACAAATGTAGCCTTTATAGGAAACAATCTTATCCTGCACCCAGTTCAGTCTGAGCTCCCGTAACAGTATATGTTTCTGCTGTTATTAGGGGCAGCCATTTGCCACTAGGGACTCTCAATTCTTTAGGCTAAAATTGCTAAGAAATGGTGGCTTTCTCATCTGTGTGATGATCCTGGGCTGGCCACTGCCTATCCCGGATTGGTTCTAGAAATAAGAAACCAGAATATCCTAGTCCATTAGATTGGCATTTCTTGCAAGCATTACTTTCACTTTAAAGAGAGAATAATAGTGGAATATCTGAATCATTACGAAATGATGCCAGAAAAGAAGGGGAGGGAGCGAGGAAGACAAAGAGACAGAAAAAGACACTCGAGATCATAAATCTATTAGAAATCCCTGAACATAAAGGCTGGGGAATCAATGGCATTCGTACTGATGTGTTAGAAAACAAATTGTATTTAGTCCAGGCACCTAATGAAACTGCAGGTTGTAACTTCTGTTTACTTTCTGTCACTAGACAGAATCTGCTATGTCTCAAGTTGAAAAGTTCATAAACTAAACATTATTTTTAAAGTTCAAGAACTACACACACATTATTATATAATGCAAGTACTTAGTTTCCAGAATACACTGAAAGTTTGCCTCTTGACAGTCCTAAAAAGGCAGAAGTATTTTTAAAAGTATAGATTGAGCATTTTGTATCAGTACTAACAATAGCATTCTTTAGTTCTTTTAAAATGGCTGTTTACTTTTATTTACCTCACAACAAAACACTAATGAAAATCACTTCTAAACTTATTTATATCTAGTTCAATGTATTAAGACTAAGGAATTTCCTAAGAGACAACATATTTTCTAATTAAATCCTTTTTTTTTTAGCTAAATCAAATGTTCACTAGAGAGTTCAAAGAAACGTTAGGTTGCATTTTAAAAACAGTAAAAATTGCTTCTGAATATAAGCAAAGAAGCCCTGTGCATGTGACAAGATTTTTGCAACTTCGTCGATGTGATTAATAGTTTCATTTTGTACATATATACATACAACCCCATAATGTATGAGGTCCTGTACACTCAGTCAGCAACAGCAAAAAGAACTTGGGAAACATTACAGAACTAAACAGCAAGAACTGTTCCCAGCTCTGGGACAAAGAAAAAGAGAGAGCTATGCCAGAGTCAGTGTTTTCATGGAACTGTATTTCTATGTTCTGAAACTGTATGTTCAGCAGCATCAGAGCAAAGTAATAAACTATACCAAGATTAAATCTCAAGGTTTTGAAAATAGCCCTTGTCCTTTCCTGACTCACATACTTGAAGATGTGCATCGGGACTGATTTCCAGTCAGTTTGGCTTTACAAACCAGCCAGAAGAATGTAGGATACATGTAATGGGATCACAACTGCTCGTTAATCAAGCACACTCTTACATTCAGCAATGCTAAGTGCAAACATGTGGCAGCATGTGGTATATGTCATACCAAAACCAGAGCTCTAACTATGGCACATGAGCTTCTGTGGATTACTGCAGCAGAAATTTGGCAAAAATTACACAAAATGTATGGTAGGGTGGGCAACTGCTGTAAGCAACAGCAAAACTAGATGGCTGTTATATTTTGATGACCAAATATCGTCACATTTCATTACTAATGCTTTATAGAAATATTACCTGGATAAAAAGATATAAAATTGCAGTGTTAAAGTGGAACTTGGGGAATTCCCTCACACTTCAACCTTACAGATGAACTAGTATTTAGTAAACAATCACAATATTTGACAAATAGAAAAATCAAAGATTAAAGGCTAACCTTTAGTGGACTGCTCATACCAATAAATAATTTTTAGAACTAGAAAGAAAGCCCTGTTTTAGCAGCATTTATTCTTCAAAATTTTAGTACCTAACTGAGTTTTTTCATGTCATACTGATTAAGAGGACTACCATTCCACCCTGACCTGCTCTTCTTCTCTCTAAGGCTTAGGTAAATATCAACAAGAAAAAGAAAAAACCCTCTCAACATCAGAAGTTAAGATTTTTCTGAGAGTCAAGGCACTGTAAAAAACGTTTTCAGGTTCCTGTATTGTTATAATGTCAGACACTTTTTAAATTTCTTGTTGTATTGTTAAGTATTTTTTCATCCAGAAACAACAGTCATCTTTTCATTCTGACAAGGAATTCTTCCTAACATTTCTTGATTAAGAGTATTTCAAAAGAATGACACTGTAGATAAAAGCAGTCAATCTGTCACTGCAGACTTTTTGCAATGATATGCTATTTTTAACAAAAGTTTCTTTGGGACAGACTTCCCAAGTTCAGGATAGGACTTTTGGTGAAAATTTCAATTTTAAGAAACAAAACAAAACACTCATCACAAAACAAGTATTCAAAGACCAGACAGACCCTGATGCAGGATGTAGATAGCCAGGCTGAGATCTGACTTCTGGTAGATTTGGACTACTGACTTGGAAAAACAGATACAGACCTGCTAACCTGCTGGGTAGGACAACTCACCTGGAGTGTAGGAGATGTTTCAACTGCCAGCTGCAGTGAGCGCTGAATGCTTCACACAAATGGGAAAACTTTGCAGGGAAACATTGAGGAGAAAATTTTTGGGCAAGAACATAGTCTAATGTTTAGGACATAATCTGCTTCCCGCAAGGCAGAAGAGCAAGGACTCATGCTACAGCAAAGGATCAGATCACCAAGACTGTTCATCAAGTCTGTCTCTCATTCCTAGCATTTTTCCCCTTGTTATGAACAATACTGAAAAAGATTTTAAGTTTGTTTGAATGTAGAAAGGTTTTTTTAAACCCGCACTACTTGAAGGCCCCAACATAACATGTATCTCCTTGAGCTGTGTGATGGCACTGTGGAGAGCCATTTTCTGCAGAGAAACACAATACCAAAACAAAATCCAAGACTAGTACAGATAGAAACAAACATATTTTTACCCTCACTCTGAACAGAGGCCAGTAATTTCAAATTGCGCACAAAAGTCCACCTCTTATTAGGACACCTTCAGTTTACCCACTATGGATAGTGCCCAGCTTTATACCTAGAAGTTAGTTATATAGGTCAGCTTGTAACAGATACACTCAGTCCACCTGAAGATGACAGCAGCATAAATAAACTTCTGCCTAGCTAAGGCAAAAAAGGTTTGCCTGGTATGCACTGAACAGCCCTGCACCACAGACCTTTCTGAGGCTTCACAGATTCTACTGCTACAGAAATAACAGGCTGAATTTGTAAAACTCAAGCAAGCCTTCTCAAGTACAACTGAGAAAACAGTACATTTAAAATTTCTAACAAATGCATTACTGTAACCAGGAAAACAACCCAAACCTTTAACCTACAGTATCCCTTTGCTGTACCTGCCCGGTCTCAGATTTAGCATCCTGCATTGCTTCAGCAGGAGCAGATTCCTGCAAGTCTTCAGGTTTAAGGCCTTGAATTTCTTCCACAGGAATTGTTTCCAGCTCATCCTTGGGTCTAAGGCTTTGAGTGTCCCCTGTAAAGTCTGAAATACTTGATTCCTGCAGACTGTCAGGCGTTGGGCCCTCTGTCTTGTCTCCAAGAGCCAATTCCATCGCTCACCCTAGTGCGGAGAAAGGAGGAGTGCTCCTTGCAGAAGCAACCTGGTAATGATATCATCAAGATTACAGACACCTGAACCCTGGCTCCCAGCAAGTAAATAAAACAAGAAACATATCCCTTTTAAAATAGTCGTATTTTAAAATACCTACTCTAAACAATCTTTTACTCCACTCATGAGCTGTATCTATTAAAGATTAGATTTCATTTTACTTGAGAGAATTATCTTAAAAGTGACTGATGGGTAAAAAATAGCACAGTGGGTCCTATGAGAAGAGAGCTCTAGGCATTGCAGTGGTGAGATAGAGCCAAAATTGGCATAAATAAGGGTGATGAAGCACTGGAACAGGTTGCCCAGGTAGATGCCCCATCCCTAGAAATGTTCAAAGATCAGGTTGGATGGGGCTCTGAGCAATCTGATCTATTTGATGATGTCCCTGCTCACTGCAAGGGGGTTGGACTAGACCTTTAAAGGTCCCTTTCAACCCAAACCATTCTATGATTCTATGAAATAACTTGTATCAAACTCTGTCCAGTGTGATGGGACCCAACACAGTGTTGGAGCTCTCAGGCTTAAACATGAGTAACAGGAAGGAAAGTTACCCAGTTGGTGTTCAATTTAGTGTTTCATCAAACACAAGATGTTATAGCGGGGATTTGCTAATTACATTTACTCAGTTTAAGTAGAAGACAATGCAAGCTTCTGCTAAGTGGATTACTGATTGAAAGCATGTGACCAAATATGTAATATTAGAAAAGAGGATGGGATAGGGCAAATGGAAAAGGCAAAGGCCAAAACCTGGCTACAACCTCAATCAATTGGATGTATTTAATTAGCATTGATGTGCAAAGCTTCATGTAGAACTGCTGGAAAGCAGATAAAACATATTTTTTTCTGATACTTTTGAAGATATATGTATT
This sequence comes from Aegotheles bennettii, assembly GCA_013398125.1. NCBI lineage: Eukaryota > Metazoa > Chordata > Aves > Caprimulgiformes > Aegothelidae > Aegotheles > Aegotheles bennettii. The sequence goes on from VZRW01001322.1 coordinate 76,000, forward strand.
TATTTGTTAATAAAAAATAATTTTTAATGCATAAAATTTTATATTTTCTTCAGTGGATGACATATACTTCTCACACTACTACGCTTAACATATAGTAGCTAGATTTTAAGTCACAGGATAAAAATCAAATACCAATGACCAAAAACACGATAAAATTAAATAGGCCTCAAAAAGAAAGATCAACAGCAGAAAGTAACAGTTTGCAAACCACTGCCCCTACATGCCCTCCAGTTAACAGGACAGCTGCTCACAGCCCATGCAGAACTGTGACTCCAGTCATTGCGTGGCATCATCTGTCTCTGCTTCAAGTGGGTAAGAGCCTTTCCTCCGAGATACCGCAACACTCATTTGTGGGTATTAAGTCTGCATTTCAGCTAAATCAGGAAAATTCACACTCATGAATGCAAAAGCTCACAGTCTTTGTGATAAGTCTCCCACAACTTTTGTAACAGGGCACTCCAACATAATGAATCCAAACATACCTGGAAAAAAAAGATATAAAGTCATCTGTAAGGGCAGTATATTTTTTTCCTCCTCAAAATAATCCATTGCCCAGATGACAGCTCCAAGAGGAGAAAATGGCTGCAACAAATCATGCCTCTTTAATAGTTAAATTTCTGAGCAGATAAGGATATTAAATACTGAATATTCCTGTCAGCTGTTCAAGCACTTTTTAATTTTCCCTTCCTCCTTGCTCATTTAACACTATTAACAGGGTCACATATAGCAGAGCCCCTCCTCTGCCTGCTCACACTTTAGACGCTGTAGCATGACACACATGTACCTTGAGCATATATTGACACAGGATATGAAAAAAACCACTCCTGTTTGTTTTTCAAGATGAAAAAGATCCAAACACACAAAAAACCCTAACATGGTGTATATTTTCTTTGCATGAACACCTGTTCACAACTCACTCTTCACAGCGCACATCACATGCTTGTAGGACACCAAAGAAATGACACAAGAGGTCATGCTTCCCCGTGTTCATAATTCCCAGTCCAAATTAACCTTCTCTTTGCCTGTTTATGTCACTGCTCTAGGATAAGGCCCTTGTCAGGCCCTGGGGAAACAAGGGCTCAAGTGGGACACAAGGAGCTACTCAGAGGTCGTGCTCCTGGCACGTGACCTGTCCTCATTCCCTGCCTATTCATGGCTGCTGCTTCCTACAGGCTGCTCCAGGGGCTGTCCTCCTGGCTGTGGAAATTCAGCCCACAGTCAGCACATCGTGAAACTCGTCCTGGTGCTGAAGCACTTATCTCAGAATCTTTGCCAAATTCTAATCGTGATCTGACTCCCTCTTATTCCTCTCTTGATTTTCCTTGCTCCCAAACATGTGGCAGGTGCCTATTGCCTCAACCAAGGCGGCATCAATATCAAAGGATATTTAATTCACATTTTAATCATCTGGGCAATAATCCACTGTTTTTTCTAAAGGACATACAAGATATTTGGAACAAAAGGTTTTACATAAATCCAGTCTGAAAGACTTTACATATCTGAAGAAATGCAAAGAGAAATCACAATAGTAGAGATACTATGATATATTCATACAGACTACGTAAAAAAAAAAAAAGACAGCAGTGAAAGTGTGTGTCAAACACATCCTAGAAAGATTATGTACACCGTTTACTGCCTGTAACACATAAATATATTACAAACCTGCTCACAGTTATTTATTCTTATAAGTTGTTGGGTTTTTTTGCAATTAAGCAAGGTATAGGAAGGTATTTCTTGTTTTTTACTGTTAAGCTGCTAATATTTGGGACATAACTTTCTGATGAAATTTGCCTGGTTTACTCAGGAGAACTTTTACTAAAATTTATCCACAGATGAACACTGTATCTTAAGCTGGAGAAAGAATAAATGTTTGAACAGAATAGCAAAAAGAAAAAAGGTTACTACTTTGGCATTTATCTTAGCCTAGAGATCAAGAATCAGAGGCAGTCAATGAAGACAGGGGAAATACCCAGGGTTGACCACAGTTTTCAGCTATCTAAAAATCCATTAATTACAGGTAATTATGTCCATGGAGTTTACCTGTTGCCCACTTGCTCATTTATATTCATGTATCTTGAATCAAGATGTGATAAATCACCATCTACTAGATTGGATTGTGTGTACATCTACTCTCCAACCTAAACTGGATGTCAAAATCTGAAGTCATAGGAAGTTACAGAATTATTTCTTAAATTAGAGTTTCTGCACCTAGTCTTGTACTTGCAATAAACAGAGAGTCCCTGGAATGCATACAATGTTGAACAGAGCAGATGTAATTTACATGAGCCAAAAAAAAACCAAAAACACTGCAACTTGGGGAACATTGCCTTCCAGCAGCTGTGGGGCAAATTCACACATCAGGTGCCCATCAGACTGCCCAGAACTTTCCCGGCAAGAGAGCTATTTTTATGTCCTCCAGAGAAAAAGAAAATAAAACATGTATACACGCACACACTATGGATAACTTAAAAACAGCTAAGTTTGTAGCTTCGGCTTGCACACGCATATCACCTTGCTATCTTCTTACAGCAGAAAAAAAAATTACAATGAGGGTGTTTGGCTTAAGTTCAGAACTGCCCATACATTTTACTCCAGTCTGAGTCACAAATGCAAGCTCTCACACTCACCATGAAGGATACTACAGAAAAGGTTTTGCTCCAGATAGGGAGACTTCAAGTTCATGTGGAGCCAGGCTGCCCAGACCCAGGAAAACAGGCTGCTCCTAAGCCTGGACTAATATTACTGTCTTTGAAGTGAGATGTTTGAAGCTTGACTATGGTAAAGTGTTTTCCAGTGGACTTTACTGATTTTGCTTCCTACTTTTTGCTTGTAGTTTCTGCAATAGGTACATTCATTACAATTAATATCAGGAATGATTGTTTTCCAAGGTACACATTACCTTAATTTTCCCCTCACTTTCAGAATTTTTTATACTGCAAAAATAGACTGTATGGATGCTTCATTAGCTATTTTTAGTTTGGGGTTTTTTGGAGGGGGAGGAAAGCAGGGATAACATGAGACATTATATTCCAAGACAATGTAGAAAGAAATAGTCAGAGAAAAAAGAAGATAATCAATCTAGTCCTCAGCTATACCCCACTAGCTATACTCTGCATTAAAATTCTTGCCTAAATAAGAATCGTAAAACTACAGGGGAGCAAGACTGCATGAGGTTTTCCATTTATTTTACTGTTCTGTATCACTTTATGAACTACCATTACATAAAATAGGAGCTTTAAAACAGTTTTCAAACCAGTCTCTTGCTGAATCAGGTGGCTGTCACCAATTTCCAAGCTTTATATTGAAAAAGAAAGAAAAATGTCACTGCTCAGAAAAGCATCGAGGTTGATATTAACAACAATTAATGGTATGACTAACATAATTAAACCGCAGACTTTTAAAACTCTTGATCCAGTGCTCCCTGAGGTCTGAGTGCTAAGACATCACTTTTTTGATTCTGTAAAGGACTCCTTGTATTGTATTTCCATTTGCTAGAAATTTACACTTAGGGTTGTTACACGTAGACCATAGTATTATCAATAAAGTAAAGCTCATCATGCACCATCTGAACAATGGGCTTTTTCACTGTAATTTTTCTTGGGATTTACAGTATTAGATTAATGAGATGTGCAAATGTTTTATCAACTCATTCTCCAGAGCAATGAGTCACCCCTAAATGCAGTACAGCAATAAAATTAAAAACAGCTCATGTGCTGATGTATTCTACACCCCAGAGGTACAGGCCATATGATTTCAATAGAATAGAACAGATGCAAAAAGGTTCCATAGAAGTAAGAAAGCTGCATAGATGCAGAAAACACTGTAGCAATGATATACTGAATCTGTGCTCAATAACTAAACAGGTGTTAATAATGTTAAACAGCTGCAGAAACATCAACTAGAAGAGAGTCTGACCATCAGATACAGATATGAGGAAAAGAGAATATTCATAGTGACCAACCACAGGCAACTAAAGGAGAAAGCTGGTTCCCTGATGTTCCCCCTATACTCAGCGGGACTACAGTCACCCTCTTCTGGAAAGTAATTCAGAGCAGAAGACTAATTTAGGCAATGCAAATCAACTTCTGGAAGAGCTGATCAGTCTCCATAACCATCAAACATGCACAGGAATGCTGTTAGATGAGGTAAGAGCTCAAGTGGCACTTTCTGCCTTGGCTGATGCCAACAGCATCCACTGGAGGCATACAAAATGTGCTAAGCAACAGTGAGGGTTGACTTTGTACCAGATTCTCCTCTTCTTCCTAGAAAAGGAAGATAAATGCAAGAAAAAAATATTCTAAAATAGAATAGTACAAATTGTACCCTATCTTCTCATGAAAAAACAGACAAGTTTGCAAAGTGGATAGTAATTAATAGATACTTTCTTAGATGGTAAAGATGTACCATATAAGGAAGAAGCAACATTTATCCAAATACCTCAGTCACCCTCATTTATGGTGCCTAGAGACCTAACAAACAACAGACTGCTAGCAATCAGATAAAAAAGTTCTATTCAGAAATCCCTAGTATACTCTATACAGCAAATGGGCCTTATAAAATGTTTGTAGGCACAGTGGGAAAATTTCATTCACACTGGTGTTCTGGATTTTCTGCTTACATAGGCTGGCAATTATTCTTTGCACTGATATATTAACTTCATTTCCATTTCTGTTTTTGGGCCTGTTTCATACCGAGTACCTGCTTAGCTCACAATTTCAAACACATTTTTTGTCAAAACGTTCTTTCAAAACAGGATTTGATCTCTCGTTTTAGTATCTGTGGACACCCACGCCAGTAAAACAGGTGTGAATCTGTGGGAGGAATGTCCTGCAGCCCCAGGGAGAGAACGATCCAGCAACTGCCCAAACTCAGAACCTTCAGCACATAGCAGGTTGGGTCTCCTTTCAAGCTCATTTCATTCCCGGGAAATGACAACGTAGGGGTGAGGAGAAAGGCAATGGTGTCTACACACACCTCTGCTTGCCACGGTGCAGGTAGGGTGTGCTCTAAACCTAGGGGTTTCCCACAGTTTGAGCAAAACCAGAGGGACTAAGGTGTCCAAGTCCAACAGTTCTGGGCATGATAGGGTCTTCAATCCCACTCTTCAGCCCTGGGCTATACTGTATATAGCATCCATCCAAGTGACTACTCCCTATGGTCCTCTGTGGCTGAGAATCAGCATGCAGCACTTCACCTGAAACAGCATGCCAGCTACTCACAGGCCTCCTGACTGCTGGGCTGGCCACCTAGGGCCAGAGAAGAGACCTGCTGGGGCACAGCATCCAGACACCCCCTCTTACAGCTGGCAGAGCAGCCTGTGCAGCCCCACTGCCCCAACAAGCCAGCGTGAACACAGTTTGGTAGCTGTCAGTGTTGGTAAATTACTCTTCAGCAGCTCGCCTGCTTGTCTGAGGGGTATCTCCTTGCCCCAGTGGATGGCAAACACTCTCACCAGTCAAGCGAAAAATAGTGAGAAGCACTTTCCCAAGTTGGCAGAGATGATTTTATACACATTTCAGATTTTGGTAGTGTTCTGCTTTGGGGATGACTTACATAATAAAACCAATGATGTATTTTGATACAGATTCTGTCTTACTGGAAACATAAGGGCTATTGTATTTTCAACTCTTGAGTGACCATTAAAATACCACTTTCACAGAAAAATCTAATGATGCATACACAATTAAACAGACTTGAAAGGAAGGACCATTAGGACAAATGAGACCAAGTTAAGGTCCTGTGCTGTAGCTGGCAGAACCACATTGGTGAGACCTTTCAAAAAGCCTTATAAAGAGCTTGTAGAGAAAAATCCCTGAGCGATACTCAGAGTAAGCAGAGAGGTAAATGTTTGCCAGATAAACTGCAAGTCGCAGCTGCTTGACTTCAAGTATGTGTTCTGAAGAACCATGAATAATACCAGTCTTATAAATACAGTGAACTTTTCTAACATGAAAAATAAAATCTTATGTGTGCTGCCAAGAAAGTCTGCCTAGAAACTTTCTGTTTAAGTTTTGTATAAGCTAGGAATAGGATTTCCCCCAAATCCAATCAATGTCTACCAAACAGTCAGGCAGTAAAAAGAAGAAATTCAGTGCATAAATGAAAAATTCATCTTTACCGATATATCAATTGATCCAGAATTGTAAGCTGACTTACCACAAATTTCCCAATGATAGAAAATTAAAACTATCCTGGAAAAATCAGAATTAGCAATTTAATCTAGCCAACATCTGTCTCTTTTTATCTGTCTCTTGCTATAAATAGCCTGCAGAACCAACATAAATGGCAAGACTAAACAGGCTTGTGTTTTATAGCACAAAGATTAAAAAAGGGAGCATATCAGTGCCACCTTCTGCACAACACACTTCAGTTTTTAGTCAGGAGAGCAGTAAGTTCAGATCCAGTTCAGAGCAACCCCACGGAAACCATCAAAGAGGACCGACTCCCTTCCTGACTGGGGCCAGAGGCTGTGCACTTTCTTTCTGCAGAGGTGATAAAAGCACAAATGAAGTAAAGATCTGCCAGAATGATAATACCTTAGACTCTACCTGTTCCCATGGATGAACTTTCCCTCTTCCACTGAATCAAGCAAAATACTGCAGCAGTGGGTTTCTTTATTATTTCATCTCTCTGTTTCCCCTGGTGATTAATAACTTTAAGCTAAATGCAAATCATCCACCAGTGCTTCCCCACATCAACAATGAAACATCCATAGCTATAATTAAGAACAGGAGATGAAGTAGCAAAGATACAGATTTTGTGTGTGTGTGTGTGTTTCTGGGCTCCATTTACCATTTCTGGAAGAACACCCTCCAAAGTAGTTACAGTTGATGCACACTGGAAATAAGCTCTAGATTAAGCTGAACCTGCTTTGTGAGAAAGCACAGGGTGTAGCATAACAAACAGTGCATGACATCACATGTCAAAGGAGACTAAAGGATTTCCAGAGTATGGTTTAAGGATTTAGCTCTGGACTGACATGGTGAATCTTGCCAAGGTAGAAAGCAAATTTCTGATAGAAGGAAGAATACCAGGTTAAATGCCAATTTACGAAGTTGTTTGAAACTGGATTTCACCACACTGACTTTCAGGCATACAACAGGAACCAATTAAGTAAGTTCTGAGCTGCACTTTGAATAGTGAAAATTTGCAGGAAGGGTAAAATGTGATCCTGTTGTGTATCTGAGACTGCCAGGAGTTTGGTGATTATATATATATAGATATAAGTTTATAGATTCATATAAAATATGTATATATTATATATATTTATATATATATATCCATAGCAAAAAAATCTTTCTGCTTGAAATGTACATGATCAAACTGGAAATACATAAGACTTCTAGAACTACTAACACCTGTTAGTATGCAGTCCTGACAGATTCAGAGGAAGTTTCCAGGTTCTAGACAGAGAACTGTAAGTGCAAATGAAACCACAGAGTTTTAGTTTGCCGCAAAATTTCAAAACTTCTTTGGTCTGAGATGAATGCTATTAAATGTTTTTATTCTTTTGGAATGAATAAGTGTTCCAATTAAAATTCTTTCTCTTGGTATCATAAAATAATTATTTATGGCACAAGTCTTTGAGATATGGGTCCTTCAAAAAGCATGGAAGAAGACAGGTAGAAACAGGCATGGTAAACTATCCCAGTGTAATTATAACACATATCCATTGGTCTGAGACAATGACAGTCTACAAATACTTGAAGAAAGTTAACTGATAACCAGAAATAAGGGATAAATGTCCGAAACAGTGATCTAAAAGCTAAGCTGTAGACAATGAAGGAATTGTCTCTATCTTTTCTAAATTTACTACATCCTTGCAGAAAACTTTGCCAAGTTCCAAGAGGGTAAAAAATATAAATAAATAAAAATGTGGCCTGCTAAGGATATACAAGATAACTAATGGGTAATACAACTTTTTTTTTTTATATATAAATTGTGTTTAGACTTTGATGGAGTAAAGAATAGTTCATAAATCCTTACACTGACCTGATGGATTTGTGAGCACTCTGCTCGCATTTGCCTGCCAAGATGACAAGTCCCTCACAGTGCCTTGAACCCTAGCCAGCACCACATCCATGAAGCCCACAAAAGTTACCACACATCATGACCGTGAGTTCATCTATACATAAAGCAGGCTTACAGAAACCTTAGATGTAAATTTCAAACAAGATTCTTTTCATCATTCAAGAGCAGTCAACCAACAAAACTTTAACAAGTTACTGTAAATTAGGGAATATCTCTCACCATAGGCTTATAACAAACATGACTGTGGCTTGTAAACAGTTAATGGGTATTACTTGCTTATAAAGGAAACTACATTTAGGAGATACAATACAGGCAGTGTACAGAATACGCTTTGTTTCTCAATCCTTTGTTACATTTTTAAGTTGTGGCTTAGATTATTCATTTTCAAGTGTGCCACCAGAGATCCTAGCTGTGAGTGGGAATAAAAGAATCCAGCCCCACTGAAAGGAAGATGACATTTCTTGACTCTTTTTCAAAACTCACATAATCTTTCCAGAGGGTTTCTGCAGGATTTATGATAGTTATGTCTATGAAACAAGCTATTCAGGCAGATGCAAAAAAAACATACAGTTGAGCAAAGAGATGAAAATACACAAAAGAGTCCACTGGGTTGAGATGAGAGTCTTGAGACAGACTGGAAAAGGAAAGCCACTGCCCTCGTGAAAAAAAAAAAAAAAGTCTTACTTTGGACTTCTCTTCTAGATTCTTCTTCACAGGTAGCCTCCTAACAAGACCCGCTGGCTCATGCAGTTCAGGAGTTTGTAGACCTGGACCCGAGGGTAACACTTTTTGTTACAAGTTACAGTGCAGTGCACACAGGAATTAAAATACCTCAAACTGCAGAGCAGATCCTCTACATCTCTCTCTGTGAAAACTGTGGACACAGGCCTGTATGAACCCCAAGCTTTGACAAGGACCTGGCGAGCACACATTTTCTGGATGTATGGAGCTTCCCCACAGTTTCCATTCACTAGCACTGCTCCCCTTGCCTGAATCTGAGCCCAAGAGATTGAGAATTAATCACCCGGGTTTAAGAAGGAGCATGTTTTGTGGTAAACAGAAAACTTTCAACACACAAGTTTTAATACAGCATTAATAAATCATCTAGCTAGTTTAACTAGGGGTTTAGGAAACAGATGCAAAGAGAGAGGCATCAGAGCATCATAAAATGGGTATTAGCAGATTTGCCTCAGCGTAGAGGAAGGGAGAAGGACCTAAGCTGTGGCTGACTGGTTGGCACAAACCCTTCCCATGCCCACTGTCCATCACAAGGACACTCTGGTAGAGTGACTGGCTTCAATTGCCATGGCTAGCCAGGGCTGCACGGCTGAGAGAATGGCAAAGCATGCATGTTAAAAATGAAATACAGATACAAGCAGTGGCTCAAATAGGAACTGCACACTACTAATGTGTACAGGTGTTCTTTAAGTTCAAACAGAGCATTATAACCTTCAAGCAGTTTCTCTCTTCAAAACTTTCAGCTATATTTTACCTAACAATGCAAATTCAAGTTATTTTAAATTGCATGCTTTTTAAAATAAATAAATATCACATGCAGGCTGAACACTGTGCAAAAAAATTAAGTATTGGTCCAAGTAACTCACTTATGAGCAATTAATCAAGTAAGATTAGAAAAATCTTAAACCTTCCAGAGTCAAGTTGTTTCCATAAAAAAAGCACACAGCACATTGCCAATTCTTCCAGACTACCTCCAATGAATCAGTTCTGCTTAGGCCTCAGACTGATTCTGTCTCTCTTATACTTGGCACTGTCATCTCATTCGGAGGCTTTATCTCAACACCACACTTTATCACCATACTTAGTTATTATGTAAGGTGTTGACTCATTTTCTACATTCAGATTTCAAAGTATAGTAACAGCATAGTTGGTCCAATCTATTAATGTACTTTCATTTCTTTGTCATGTCTGTAACAGCATTTTAAATACTGTTCACTTTTCTCAGATAATAACAGGAATGTGAAGATTTTGCAAATTTTACCCTTTGATATCTTCAAAATGCTGATGGAGTTTGAGCAAACATTATTTGCCCTAAGCATGGAAGGTTTTATTTTAACATGTTATTTTACTGTGTTATTTAACAATACAAGCAGCTTAGGAAAGCATCTTATTTCAATTTCAGTATAAATGGCAGATGATGGATAAATTGCAGCTAATATTGGGAAGAGATGTGTAAAACCAACCCACTTCTGCTTATACTCTATTACTAACTCCGGCAATTTTCTCAGCGATTATTTCAATGACAAGGCTGCAATGATCTTTAAGTTTTTCTTATCATAAGTAAACATTTCCTTGACACATTATTGTTTTCAAAAGCATTCCTAAGAAGTACGGAAGGTCAAAGAGGATGGACAAAGATTGATTTATTTTTCAGAGAGCTATGCATGCAATAATATGTTTTTAGAAAAGTAGTAAGTAGAAATTACTGAATATATACTATAATTTTCATAGTTTGTAGGGAAAATAAACCAAACTAGCCATGTTTCACTGTTTCTACAAGAACAATGGCACCTGCCTTCAGCTCAGTCCCTCCAAAAGCAAAATTTGATAAACAGACCTTTGAGATCTAACTGATCCACCAAGGCTTAAAGCTGTATTTCTAATGTAAAAGACATAGTATCTCAAGCTAATTTGGCTAAAAGCAGAAGTCTAGTTTTCATCCTGTAACAGCCTTCCTAGACTTCAAAAATATTTTCTGGTTCAATCTGCAAAACAACTGAAAACTCAAAAATACCACTAGAGACAACAGGAGGAAAGATATCAAAAGGCGTATATAGATGTATTTCTCCCTTTTTTACTTCACCCATTCTCCCCTCTTTTAGCTCCCCACTCTTTTTCAAGAATCATTTCTCTTTCCTACCCAAGACTTGATTTTCCTGTGTAAAACACCTGATGACAATTATTTACATATAGGAGACTACAGGTGTATGTAGAGCTTAGAATTAACACTCTGCATCTCAACTGGCAGAGGTGGAAGATTTCAGATATTCTGAAATACCAGATTTTAAGGAAGAGTAGCATTCCAGTTTTTCACATATCTAGGACTGCTTCAGGTCCTACTTATCAGGCCAGTCATATTTGGGAACTAAAATCTGATGTGACTATCCATGAAAAAAATGCTCACTAATTGTGCTCACGTGGATGTCACTCCACAACTCAACATCCAGAAAAATATTTCTACCGTGAAATTCCTTAGAATACTTACAATTCATTTTAGAAGTAGCAGAGCACTAAACTCTTCAATGAACCTGATATTCCAGCAAAGAAAAGTCTGAGTGAGGTCACACAAAAAAAGCAACATTCAAATCCACAGGAACATATAATGTGTTGGAAGTACTGTCCAAATACATAGCCCAAGAGGAGACAGCTCTCTGCTGTAACTACCCATAATTGGGTGACTAATTGGATAGAAATGGCACTTGTATATGTTGCAAGGTATCTACTTAGTGAGGTATGAAGCCAAACACTCCTGACTTCCATCAGGAATGTAATGGTGGCGTATCATGAAAGACAAAAGATTCAGTAGATTCTCCTGGCTAATTGCAAAGAACCTTTATTTACTCCCTGCCAGTGACTAGGAGCAGCTCAGCTCCATGCTGGAGAGAAACTGAAGCAGCTTCATGCACATCAGCCAACCGGTGGTTACTTTTCCTTGAAACCACTTGCATTGTGGAGCAGAAGATGACATTTGCTTTACAGAGGACCAAACTGTTCTCTTGTTTTAGGCATTCATTCCCAATCAAAACCATACAGCATAAATGCAAACCCTGAAAATCAATGCAATATTTAAAATTACAAAAATTACTTCACATTTACTTTTCTGTAAGAGGAGCTAGGTCAGCAGCTATGTTTATGGTGCATTTACATAAAATTATAAACTAGAATTTTGCAAGTGACTTTAGAAAAAAAACCTATTTCTTTAAAATAATTCCCATATTTTAAGGCCTTAAGAAAAAACAACTAAAAATTCCAATGGACTACTCAATCAAAAAACAAAACAAAAAAACAACCCTAAAACAAATCCACTCCAACTAAATGGGCCTGTAAGAAAAAGTTGTGAAAATATTGCATTTACCTTCATAAATTATTTTTGACAGTTTTTGCATTAGCTATAATTAAATAAATGCATTGGAACCCTTGTCTCATTGCAGATACTTTGTATGTCTGTGCTCACTATAACTAGAAGACATCCATGATAGCATATAATAAGCCTTGCATCTCACCACAATGTTCAGAACTATTAAGACAATGCTGCACACAAGAACCAGAAACCACATTGAATTTCCTGGGAGAAGCAGGGGACAAAATAAAACAAAACACTTGATTCTCATTCAACCCTATTCCTAATTTTGATATTAACTGTTTACAACTGTGTAGTTTTTTTCCTGGGAGCTCCCTCTATACCCCACCCAAATGACCAGCAATTCCAGACAAGGAGGTTCTTGGCACAGCTGTAAGGCTTTGAGGTTCAGCTCATGCAAAGCAGTCTGATTAGCACAAAACTGCACAATGGAGACTGCCAGAGAGCAATCGCCAGTCATGAAGGTATCTGGCCAAAGAGAAAGTCTAAAAACAGTTAGGCTTAAGCCTTTCTGCTCATTCCCTATGACATGCACTATGATGGAAGTCTCCCACTGTGTATTTAACAAAGTTGCAAAGGTTATGCTTTACCTCCATCAGTTTGTCTAACTGCTTAAAAAAACCTCACACCTCTGACTGCCTGAGCAGCTGAGCCCTCGCTGCCTCCTCCTCCTCTTCCTCTGCATGAAGGCAGTCCTGTCACCTGCAGAAATCCCATGTGACTCAGGGATGCACAAGTCCTGTCACAGCCTTCAAACACCCTGCTACAAAGGGATGCATCTGATGCTGTGAAACTCGAGTGCAGGCTGTGGTAGCTCCTGAGCAGCTGGAAAGCCCCATTTCTCTTCTCCCTGATAGGCCCAGAGGAGCAGCACACAGTCAGGAGGCACATGCAAGACAAGCAGCAAGGGGAACACAAAGGGAGAAGGTTCAACAGCTGCCACCAGTGGGGATGCCACCTCCCACTTCAGGGCTCACATCTTGACCATCCTCTCAGACACCTTGCAACACTCACCCATCATCTTAGCATGCTCTACAGCAATGCTGGCAATCATCTCTGCAGCCATCGGATATAAGCCCCATCTTTAAAATTTCCACTGCTGCTTGGAAAAGGATGGGCTGACTTCAGCTGCATGCACAGTAACATCAAACATGTACACCCATTCAAGGCTATAAAGAGGGTTCCTATCCTTCAGTTTTTAATAAAGAATTACATTTAGTTGTTCCCCCTGTAATTTTCTCACACCCTGTTAAACGAAGAGTAAACAGATGTGTAAGAAGAGCTTTATGGTGTTTTGCCTGTTTGTTTTGGTTAGAGGGTGTGTGGGTTTTTTTAAACACATGGCAGCATTTTGATTTCTATTCTTAGAAGCCATTTGAAGCAAAAAAGGGACCATGAAAGAATTGAAGTCCGCAAATGAACTTCCTTTCCGCTGGGTTTTTCTCAGCCATCTCCCCTCCAGTCCTGCGTGCCAAAATCCCATGCTTTATAGGGGCATCTGTTCTATTCTCTCCAGGCCAAAAAAGGAGACTTTTCAAACCCTTACTACAGCTGAGGAAATCTATAGCTCAATGAGTCTAATACAATTTTCCCATGTCTACAGAGCCTAAAGTGCAGCTCCACAACTGCCACCAGAAGGGAAAGTCCCTTTTCTCCTCCCTTCACCCTTCCTTCCTCCAGCCACACGCTCCCAATCTAAGCCTCTTCTAAAATCTGTGCACCTCACACTCCCCATCTAACTGTTTTTTACCATGAGAGAGGAACTGAGGTATCTGTCGTGAATGAAACTCTTCATCAACAGCTGAACTGACATTTTCTTATGAATTCCTACACTGCCCTATGCTTCACCCACTCTTCTGCTGTGAATTTAGTACACTTCATACAACAAAAAACACATAAAAAATAGTTGCTTTCCCACACTAGTATTACTCCTAGAGACATTCTCCAATTTTGCATCATAACAAACACAGACTCACTGGACTTGACTAAAAACTGACTAATATTGCTTGATAGAAACAACACATCACCCTGAAACTACACTGCCCGCCCATGATTTAAGGTCACACACTGGCCTTAACAGCAAAGTTTGGCAGCTCCCGCTAATGCCAGAAGAACACAGCAGTACAGACACCATATTCTGTATACCAACCTCAGTGTAAGGCAGCTGTATCCAAGTGCAATACATTTCCTTCAAAAACTTATAATTTACAGTGAAAAACATAGGATACCACAATTCCATCAAATTAAAAAGCCATGAAATAACAGTTTTGATGCATTTCAAACAAGCAAATGTTCTAGTAGATGTCACTTGCGTAAGGCTTCAATGCAATCACAATTGCAAGCACAGGCCACAAGCACCGCTGCTGTGGCTTTCAGTGAAATCAGCAGAATCAGATCAGAAAAAAACTAAACCTAACAAAATATGCCAAGACACTAGCATCAGAAATAAAAGATGAGGAAATTAAGCCAAGCAGTAGGTATACATCCTTAGGTAGTAGAATCAGTGTTTGCAAAATACCTCTAAAAGTTTCCAACATATCTCATTTCATTATGTGTAAAAGCTAAAGGCAAGTCTGAAAAGCTCCTTTCTTTTCTCTACAAGCCGAACACGTCTCATAATTAGAGGCACACAAAGAACGTAAGAATATATTAATTTGCAAATCAGCTTTTTAAAAATTATTTAGATTTTCTGGCTAGCCAGAATCTTGTTCAGGCATGGCCTTCAAGAAGCAGAAAAAGTTCTAGTTTTTGGCATAATATTGTTAGTACTGGGCATTAAGACCAAAGCTAATATCTGTGCCCACTATACACCAGCTCTTCACAGCTCAGCCTGTAAATGCATTGCCTCACTGGCAGAATGTGTGTATGAGCTGAATACGTAAGCTCTTCCCCTTATGAAAAGGAAAAAAAAAAAAATCAAAGCTGAGCTCTAAATCTGAAGGAAAAAATAAAAGCTATTAAAAGAAGATGAATACATTTCTGACACGGCCCAGTTCTCTGGTGAACTCAAGATTAAGAGGTATGTTTATGAACAAAACTAAGTCAATATTTTCAATAATTTTTTAGTGCAAATCTTACTTTTACCATTCATAAAATTCAATAGGTAATTACACAGCTAGGCAACCATCTTTAGAGGAAAGTAGAAGAATAATGAATTCCCTACATAATTATTTATAGCTGTGTTTTTGAGTGAACACAGTGTAACAGGCAT
This sequence comes from Aegotheles bennettii, assembly GCA_013398125.1. Lineage (NCBI taxonomy): Eukaryota > Metazoa > Chordata > Aves > Caprimulgiformes > Aegothelidae > Aegotheles > Aegotheles bennettii. The sequence goes on from VZRW01001322.1 coordinate 91,341, forward strand.
CAAGCCAATATTTAAAGGCAAAAAAAACAGATTTGTAAAACCTTAAATATTTCAGTAAGCAACTCCATAGTCTACAATCTATTTCACAATCTAATCTGCCTTTGCAATATGTAAAAATCTCAACAACTTAAGACTGTCTCTGTCATTAATCATTAGGATTTAAAATAAAACCTCAACAAAGACAGGTCCAAAAGTGCAACCACAAAATATGTAATGCTATCAGAACATGCAACTTGCTTAAAATGTTGCTGGGAAGTGCCATAGTGTTGTCTGCAAAATATTTTGCCTGATCCGTACTTTGAAAAAACCCTTGGGAACAAAATCATTACCATGCATCAGTCAAAATGGCAGCAAGCAGAGATCAGATCCAATTCAGTCATTCAGAGCTAACCCTAAGAACAAGCCGCTTATCACTCCAAAGCTCCAAAAAGATGATGAAAACTATATAACACAATGTTCTTTATCTCCCTGAAGACAACTGATTAAAGTCAGTTAAGGAGCTGATTGGTGTGCAATGATGCTTCTGCTTTCCAAATACACTGATTAATTGCCAATACAACTTCACAACACAACAGAGGTGAAAAAAATTCTTTCCTCCCCTGCTACTGAGGAGTCCAGCAGTAGCTGCTGGCAAGTGAAGGGAAAGCCAAGTTGTTATTTATTTAAGCTCCAATAGCATCAATAATATTCTGGGGACAAAACTAAACAAACATTTTTTTTGTAACAAACAAATGGAACATGATCCAAAGCATTCTCCTAAAATCTCATGGGTTTTACAGTTTCACAAGTAAAAAATACAAATGAAAATCTATATCAATAGATAAAATTCACAGCACAAAGCAAGTTTAACTGGATCGAAAATAACATTTTTTTAAATTTATATTTTATACATATAAAAATGTTCTTGCTTCAGTTTAATGCTTTTTTTCAATATACATTAGAAACAAGACTGGATTGATTGCTCTGCTCTATTTCAGCACTCTGAAAAACAGAGTTAAATGGAAAACATCATTGCACACAGGGCTGTGCAGAGTGCATTTCATTCTCCTTATATAAACACAGCAGGAATTTTCAAGCCATTTGAATAAAATGATAGTTTGTTCTCTTTCATTCAAATAAAACTAAGTTAGCATTATTTTTACTACTCTAGCATTCAGTATGCATTGCAGGAAACTTGCCAGGTACATATTGGAGCCAGAGGTGCGTATGTCCTTAAGGAAATATTAAAACACAGGCACAATAAAGCTTTGTCAATATAAGTAATAGATACTAATTCCCTCCCTCCTGCAGCAGCTTTAACTTAAATGGCCAGTGGCTCTGTGGATTCAAAAGACTTGCTCTTGCACAATACCTCCCCTGCCTTCCACATGCATAACATTTCTTTAGGACTAGACATATTTGTCTTCTTTTATCCAGCACCCACATATTTCTCTGTTAGGAAATGTCCACTTTCCACGATGCTTATGACAAGAAAACACACACCTCCAGAAGCTCTCCCAGCTTAAAGACAAGCCAGCTAAAGATGATGCAAAAGTACCTTCCAAACATTCTTCTTTCTTTAGGAGGAATGTAGGCAGATCTTAGCAATAAATGTTCAGGACAATCCCAGGATCCCTTCTTGAGTGCAGAAGGGAGTACTTGTAGCACATAAAAGTCGCAGGACAAGTTAAGGAGTAAATGTGAAAGGAGACAGGAAGCAAGGAGGGGCGGGAAAGGAGGTTGGAAATAAAAAAAGGCAGCTATAGGCATCATAAGCATTGCTAAAACAAACAGGTTATGTGTATCCCACTTCTATATCAAGACCACTGCCAAAAACCCCCACAAACCCCTTTCCAAGCAAAAATTGATTTCCCGGTTTTAAGATAGCACAAAAATAAAACAACAGAAAATAAACAAGTATGCGATTGATTCTACTGGGTTTAGATTCATTTATCTACTCTGCTTTTCTCCAACTTTCACCCATCTTGGGAGAAACATCAAATTCTTGGAGTAACTTTTTCCTCTTGCAGATAAATGGTTATGGTAAAACAATTACGTTCATCTATACCATGTAATATACCCTCCAAGAAAGACAAGAGACAAGAAATATGCACTGAGGTAGTTTCTGGGAAGATCACAGCATCTAAGCCAGAAGAAATTGACTGCACCCATTCTGTTTAATATCCGGGGCACTGGACACCCTCATCACACAGGCTGCATTTCTTCCTTACTGCAAGAGAAAACCAAGCTGTCCCAGGAGGAGAATCAAAGCAGGAAAGCCTGTTGAAGATGCAGTCCAAACTCTGAAATAAACCTCTCAGCAGCAACTCTGAAGTGATACTTCTCTCATACATCTGCAACAACCCCAACAGCTCTGCCTGTGAATTACTTACTAGGAATGTTTTGTGATTATTTTCTTTTTAAAAAAATTATTTATTATTTATTTTCTTTTTTAAAAAATTTATTATGGACAACGTCACATAACATGTATTTATCCATTAACATCCCTTCAGTATCTTCAGTGACAACACCATTTCAAATATTTTGCTTCAGCAATCTATTACATCTCTGGTTTTTCGCAGAAGCCTGTTTTACCTTTCAGTCATTTGTATTTTATCACTTGAGTAACTACTAAATTTAGGTTTATTTCAGGGAAATACATAAATATCTACTGTAAAAATCTACACTTGAAGTAGTCACACTCTATGCTCCTTTTACAGCCCTGGGAAAGATATAGACACTTTTAGACTGTAGCTCACCAACCCTGCTTTATACATCTGTTTTGAAGATTTGATAAATCATGCCCCACAGTCTATAGAGACAACCAGATCTCCACTGACTACAGGAGTCCACCTCAACATCTATATGTAGTTTGATGATCCACCTCCTTGTGCTACATCCTCTTCGCCCTGCTCCCCATCATGACAGCAAGAAGAGCTACTTGAGACCAACTTCAGACTTTGTTTAGATAAACAAGAAAGGCAAAGAACCTCGTGCAGCTGGTGTAAAATAAACACTCATACTCTGCTAAAATTGTTCCAGGCTAAATTCCACATCCACAAGGAGCTAAGGAAAACAGCAACACAGATTTCCTCACAAAGATTCATTGGAACTGGGAGATTCTGTTGTTGCTCTCAAACACAACTTGGACTGCCTTTTTCAGAGTATTTTTAAACAAGTCAAAATGTCACAAATTAATTTACTGATCCAGGGTTTCAGCCTTGGTATTGTTTACTGCCACTGAAAAACCCCCATGATCAATTAATACTTCATGCCTATGTCCAACAGACACTGAAATGTAATAGGGTCTGGCTTTGATAAAGTCCACAGTCTATCACAAAACCTGCTAACATGATCACAGTGGGACATAGTAGCAGAATTTTGCAAACAGCCGAAGTGCACTGATGCAACCAACGCAACAGCAGTGGAGCCATCAAGTGTTTTGAAACGGAGGAACATGCAAGACAAGTCAATAGAGAAAGACGTTTGGTGCCTGCTTACAGCAAAATCAAAAACTCTGCAATGAAACCTCCTGAATTCCAGAATCTCTCTGAAACAGATGGCAAAGTCTGCATTTGCAAAACCACAGCTTAAATCAGCAGGGCATGAAGAACTGTGTTGCAGACTCTGCACAGACGCAGACACTGTGATCCTGGGTACCATTCATGCTCTCCAAGTTATTGCCAACCATAAGCACACTGAAATGCACTCTCCTTCTACAAAAGCATAGCTTCAGTAGCACCATTCTGCAGTGAAAGACCACATTGGGCTCTGGATACCCTTGCTTGCTTATTTTTCATCTCTGGTGGCCAGATTGAGCTGTCCTCCAAGCATCCACACAGGTCTGGGATCCCCATGAGTCTCCACTTGGGTCTCTTCCTTGAGGGAGACATTCATAGGCACAGGTCATGGGACCCTACAGCACAGCTCCATCCTCTACAGGTCTTTCAGCATCAATGCAACGGGGACAAATGTTGCCAGGGATTTCCCCTCCAACCCATGCCTTCAAATAACATTGCGATGTGGGAGAAAAGCATCTAAGTTAACACCGCCTCACACAGCACTATTTTAAGCAGGAAAACCCTGAAGACTGGTGGGGTTTTGATGTTGCCACTTCAGGCACTCCCATCAGATTCGGCCTCCTTCTCCAGCTTAAGTCACCTGACAGCATTAGAATAACAAAAATAACGAAAACTACTATACATGGAAATGAATGAGAAATGAAAAAGTATTTTTCTGCCAAGATCAAAACAATAACAACCAAGTATTTTTCACTGTGTGGGCAAAAAGGCTGTGCTCTTTCTCAGGCTACAGTATCACTCTTTGATTTGCCACTTTTGAACATTAAGATCAGTAAATCATCCAGTCTTTTAAAAGCTGAAAAACACCTACCTGGCGTACGAAACTGTTAGAGGTAGTGTCAGAAGATGTACTCCCATCTGATCCTTTAAATCGGTTTTTTCTTCTTGCCCCTTTACCGTAAGACTGTAAAAAACAAGATTAGAGGAACAGTGTTAGTTTGTGTTGTACAGAAAGCTTCCGGTACAAGCATCACCTATGTCTCCTAGGCTAGCAGGGATTTAGATGATCAGATTTGTGCCGATTAATAAGCACATATTTAGTAAGTAACTCACCAACACAACCAGGCTTGGTCAATTGAGCCCTGAATATTCTGGGGTTTTTTTAACATTCAGGTTTGGAGAAGCATACTTGCATAGCTCTATACTTGTATAAACTTGTATAGACTTGTATAGCTGTAGCATTATTCACCCAAGTCACAATGATTAAATAGTTTGTTTTGCAGCTAGTTTATATAAACAAGCTAGGAAAGGAGATACTCCGGCACCTCACAGCTATGAGCCAAGTCAGCCAAAGGAACAGTAAACAGCAAGAAGTGACCAACAATTTGTTAATTCAGATACAATCTTACAACCAAAGAAGAATTTATAATAATTTTTTGAAAAACAAAGTTGAAGTAAGTAAAAGCAGTATACAAAAGGACTGAACATGTAACTGGCAAAGGGATAATATGCAATTAAAAAGCAAGGTGGTGTTTTTATCTATTAAGAAACTAAAAAAAATGCCAGGAGAAAGCAACGGCTGACTGAAGCAAGAATTATTAAACTATGGTTTAGAAACACAGCAAATGGCCCAACCCCTCAAGAAAGCTATTTGTTATGTGCGATGAATATGGCCTATCAATAAATATCATAGAACAAATTAAAAAAAAAACATGAAAGGGTTTAAAACTATGCTATTTGCAACCACTTGTTTTTGTGGTGGCTGTAAACTGTGCCATAAGATCACCTCAGACACTTCCCAGGGCATGCCTCCCAGGTACAGCAAAATCTCACAGATATGTTCTACACAAATGCATTAAGAGACAGCCCTTCCAATCTAGTTACATTGATTAAATTGATCTAAACTTACATCAAAATCATGTCTTGACTACTTCAAACATTATTTTCCTTGAGGTTGATGAATGCAATTTTTTTCCTCACTCAACATGCTGTAAGGCCATTTTACTAATCCATCTCTCTGAATCATGTCTTCTTGTATTTAAATACCTGCCACAATTCCCTGCAATAAACAGGGTCTTTGTCTTCACTTTCAAGGTCTGTCTTGGCCTATTTCCAATCTTAGATCTCATCTTGCATTCATCAACTGAACTTTTGAGGTCCACAATAACTCAGGAAAAAAAAACCACGACAAAACAAAAAACCAAACACCAGCCTCCATCACCTACATGCTAAGTTTTCAGACAGTAATTTCATATCCTCTCCCATACTACCTCACAATCCTTCTCTCAAGAATAAAAACTTCGTTGTAAAAATCTCAATGTTCTCCTTAAAGTATACAACCAAAAACCCTCTTGATAACAAGGTACTAGTGTGCTGGTATCTCAAAATACTACATTAATAAATTATATTATTTATCCACTATTATTTCCTAGGATTCCAAGTCCATGCATCTGCATCCTGCTGTTGACTTTAGCCGTAAGTCGCTGTTGGTTCTGGGTTTAGGCACGATGAGAAAATTATGATCAAGTTATTGGAGAATATGGCTGTGCATGTGTTACAACACAACACTCCTGACAACTTGGCGCTGATACAGCAAGCCCTGGGATAAAACTCTGCCTAGGTGCATAAAGTGTGTCTTTCTGTGGGCTTGGACCATCTTCAGAGCACCACACTGAGCTTTGGGCCCAAGTCCCATACATTCTTATGGTAGGGAAGGGTGGGCACCAGCACAGGCTTGGAGGCACACGTAAAATCTCATACTGGCAGATTTTTAAGATGATGACTTCAAAATCTGAGCTGTAGCTCTTAGCAGTAACACATATGGTAAGTACGATGAAATACTTTGCAATCGAAGAGTAATTGAGGAGAATGACAGATTGCCACTAATAACTTCAGATCATTTGTCAAACTGATAAATCCAGGTGACTTGCCACCACAAGATGCAAGAGAACGATCTCGGGCTGTATCTGGACCATAAGTGTTGATTCTGGGCAAATCTGGGAGCAGTGGTTGAAATCTAATATTATACCCATCTTTTAGGAAGAATGACTTGAGTAACAATATATCTGTTAGCCTGACACTGATTCACAGCAAAAATATTTTAATATCTGTTATGACACTGAACCAACAAAGACTTACAAGAAAAATAATGTTTTTCCCCAAAAATGTAGACTTATGGGAAACATATTTTGCCAAATTCGTATATTTTTACAAAACTGTAAAAAAGTCATGTAAGAAGTTTCTGAAAGGCACATGAATCAATACTACACATGCTGGTCAGGGCAGACCTACATAAAAGTCAGCATGATACACATTATGGGGATGAAAATAGGACTTTATGATGAATCTAGAACTGTAACCCAGTAGGTCACAAAATGTAAAATTAAAGTTTAATGAGGAATGGATTTACATGGTTGCATTTCTAAAAGGGATCTTTGATAACAGAAGAACTTTTTTACAATAAAAAGGTCTTCATAGATCTATAAGACTAAAAAGTAGATTGGAATCACCGTCACCAGCAAATTACTCAAAACATTTTCCAGTTGCTCTTAGATCATACAGTTCTACCAGAATCCTTTTTCCAAGCAATATAATATAATATTCCACCTAATATAACATAAAACTAAGGTACCTAAAATACATATAAAGTATCTTTGACATTAGCAGTCTTTAAATAAAACATCTTTAAATCAAATTTTCCCTCTTAAAAATGGTTCTTATTAAGGTAACTGACTGTAGTTACCCACTAACATTATGACCATCTTTTCCCAAACTTTCTGAAAGAATATGGAAATATACTTAAAAAAATTAAAGAATTCATAACATTCACATAGCAGCTCAGGAATATAAACCCTCTACATAAAGGTCACACTACCTAGGCAAATTCATAAATAATACACAGTATAGTATTGTGTCATTCAGAAGGAGATACTAGAAAAAACGTACACATATTCCCTTTCACAATCACATTTGCCATATTTGTACTCTGTTTCTACAGTATTTATTTTATTTACAGAATCACAGCGTTCAGTTTTATAGCACAAAAAGTTACTACAAAGAGTGATGAGAATAAAACAAGAAAGAGCAGAATAAAAACACATTACAAGCACAGACAAAATGCACACTTCTCTACCTGCATAGCAACAACTAAAAGCATTGCTTTCAGGCAACACCACACAAGCAAATGCAGCTCAGACTGAAACTCACCTTGATTTTTCAGTTTGGGGGGGGGTGGGGGGGTGCACAGCAGTATACGTGTTTTTGTTCTGGTCTTATATAAATGGAAACTATTCAGGAGCACAAGCTAAATACTAAATTTAAACACAAAAAAATAGTTGACACAATGGCAGGCCATGGCTACACAGTGTAAGGAAAGTCAGTTTTACAGCTGCTTCTGTGCACAGATTCTGATTCAGAGGAAAGGGGGACAATTTTCAGCACGTGGGAAAAGTGGGGTTTGATAACTATTCTCATTATTTTAGAGAATGCTAATCTGGGATTACATCTGTCTTTGAGGCTTTTCAAACTTATTCCCACAGTCAGAAATGCCTGAAACTTTCATCTAAAAAGGAGATAAGTCTGCCATAAACAAAACACTTTCTTACATACTTTCCAAAATTATTAACTATCTCTGTCATGTGGAGAATAATGAATACTCATCTTGTCATATTCATTATGTTTTCCTCCTTTGAGTATATCTTTTCCATCAGACCTTAATGTGAGAACAAGACCTTTATACAAAAAAATAAAATAAAATAAAAATAAAATCTACCAGTTACTGTCAATTCTGGGGAAAAAAAAGAGAAAAATTTTTAACAATGAACCCAATATGTTACTGTGATTTTCATATAAAAATTAGCTGTGTTCCATGCAGCAGTTGGCTGCAATTAGGTAGCTAAAAATAAAGGGCTGAATCACGATGTGCAGATATTGGACAGTAAAAGCAGCAACACAGGGCAGTTGTTCTTAACCTATACAGTAACTATAGCTAATAGAACAACTATAGGGAACCAAATGTCTCTACATCCCAGTATATGGTGTCCAATGCTAACAGTCTTGAAACCCAGCACAACCAGCTGCCTATGGCATACCATCATTCGCCCCTGCTAATTTTAATACAACCGACTCCAGCCCTGAGAACAAGCCTGTTTTTATAAAAAGTTTGCTGACAGGAACTTTCTCACTGGATTTCAGCAGAACATCTTACACAAATAAAGTTATGTATACATGTAAGTGTTTACAAGATCAAAACTGTAGCTTGGTTTATTAGTCAGACGTGTGAAGTTCTTTTAAAATTAGCTGAGTTGCCAGAGACGAGAAACACAACACGCATTTATGTTCTACAGCTTCTTAAAATACCTGGCAGACAACATGAAACCTTAAATAAACCCCAAAAAACCCTACCAAAGTAATCTCATAAAAAAAAAATTCTTCAACAAAGTCTTAACAAAGCAAAGAAAGACTCTGCTTTCCAACTCTGATGTGAAAGTACACTGTTCAACCTTTATTCAACCCATGTAATCAAATGAAATATGGGAATCACATGAAGAACTAGAGGCATGCATAGCAGGTTCCTGATAATTAACAGTTTCATGTACAATTACTCACTATTGCAAACAGATGAGAACAATTTTACTCAGTGAAATCCTTTAATTTTAATGAGGTTCTGCCTCAACACATGAAAAGCACGCATCTGTAACATTTAATCTTTTAACACGCACAACAAGCAGAAGGCATGGTTTATCCCTGTAGGCAAAATACTATCATCTGGAAGAGGAAATATAAAACACTTAAAATTACCAACTATCTACAACCAGGGAGCTGATCCTCAGTGAGTCTTAAAATGCCCTTAACCAGTAATCACTTCAATGGTATTTTATATCAAAGCAGAGGTGAGGACTATGCACAGAGTGAGCCTGAAACTTTACTAATTGCAATACGTAAAATAGCACCAGTCATTGAGACTGATGACAGATGGCAAAAATAAACCCTTAAAAACTAGCCTATTGGTCTCATTCAAAGAACGGGGAAAGGTGCAGATGATTTCGGCAGCAGTCACTGATGTCAAGTCAGGTCTCAAAGCAAAAAATGTAAGAAAAGAACTGGAGAGAATCACAGAATCACAGAATCCTAGGGGTTGGAAGGGACCTCGAAAGATCATCTAGTCCAACCCCTCTGCCAGAGCAGGGTCACCTAGAGTACATCACACAGGAACGCATCCAGGTGGGGTTTGAATGTCTCCAGCCAAGGAGACTCCACAACCTCTCTGGGCAGCCTGTTCCAGTGCTCTGTCACTCTCACAGTGAAAAAGTTTTTCCTGATATTCACATGGAACCTCCTATGCTCCAGTTTGCATCCATTGCCCCTTGTCCTATCATTGGTCATTACTGAAAAAAGCTTGGCTCCATCGTCCTGACCCTCACCCTTTACATATTTGTAAACATGGATGAGGTCAAAAACAGAAAATAAAAATTCAGAGCTGGAATGAAGCTTACATGATCTCAGATGAACAAATGATCAATTACATGGATCAAAAGAATACCTAAAGGTAAAGAGTGACCTGCTGAAGGTTTAGAGAATTGCTAGAAAAGTCAGGAATTAAAGAATGCACTAAGCATTTTTCCTTCCCATGCAAAAGCTTTGCGAGATATTTTAAAAAGCCCATGTCCCAGACAAAAAAATAGCATATCAGGACAGTGCAGAACATGCATATCCAGCTCCATGCATCTCTTTGAAGAATAAGCCATTGCCACTTTAATCAATTCCTTACAACAAGGCTGTTGTTTCTGTAGGTCAGAGCTCCTGAGCTCTTTCTGGTCAATGGCCAGGCTTGCTACTACTCATAAACAATACCCTCCAGCTACTGGGTAAACCCCCACACCCACACTCAAACACCACAAACATAAAAAGGACATAGCAATATATCTTGGCTTGTCTCCATCTCGGAGCTGAGGTTTCAGGTCACCCTACATGAACAACAACAGTGCAGCCCTATGACAGGCGCACAGCCTGTCATAGCAAAGAAGTTGCCAGAGGAGCAGAGACTCATGTCCCCATAGCAGAGAAGAATCCTGAGGTTAGGTCTCGAAAATTGGATTTCTTTAAACAAACAACATTTGCTATCAGAACACAATTCAGAAAAGACAAAGCTTCCCTTCAGGAATCCTGTCAAATTGAGGATCTCCATACAGTCATCGAGTTCTTGCAAGCTACAGTGATGAGTATGTCAAGTCCATTCCATGGTCCTTTTCTAAATTCCTACACCTACATCCAAAAAAAAAAAAAATCTATACAAACAAGCAAAAAATCCTCCACAAGTTATTTATTTATCCAAACTTGCATACACAATCTAAAAATAAGTATTTGACAGATGCTCCTTTTTCCCTCATAAAAAAAGAAAATCCATTTCTGCTGAGAAATCTGTAACAGGGTTAAATCTTTGATGCTCTTTTCTGCTGGCCTGTGATAAAGCCTCGCCAATCCTGCAGCGAGAAATAGCCCAATTCTCACCAGTTCCTAAATTTCTAAGCCATCTTCCAGTGCTCTCATCCTGGCCTTAGACCAGGTCACTGGGCAGTTTCGACCCGCCAGACAAGAAGTAGGGAACTTGGCCTGCTTTCCTTCTCCCCAGTGGCTTGGGAACCCACCTTAGTGTCAATCTGCTGCACGTCTCCCCATAACACCAATGATGATGTCTGCTCCCAATTCAGCAAAACAGGAGCACACAACAGCAGATGGTGTTGAAGCTCATGCTCAAAGCCCGCTGTGCCTCCTGCAGCCTTTTAAGAGTGGCAACTGTAGTTGTAGGCCACGTGCCTGCTCCTCCCCACCTGCTCTCCATGGATTTCTGTATTTCTCTTACACAAGTAAACAGAAAAAGAGATCTGACTCTGATAGAAAGACATTTGCAGGGAGCTACAACCTACTATAGAGAAGCTTCCCTCTGCTAAGTGTCTGCCGCCCTGCTGGCAGAGACTAAGGCAAGCAAGGGAGGGTGATTTTGGTTGCTTTATGTTATTTTGAAACTTCTATCCTGGCACAGAAAAAAATGATTAAAAGAAGCAGAAGAAAAGTAACTGAGACTCCAGAGAAGCCAACCTTGAAGAGTCCAGGAACTTTTCATCCATAACAGTTTGAAATTATAAACCTAGAGACAAAACAAGACAAAAATAGAGACTGCCTCTAGGAAATGGTTACCAGATATGCAAATAAGTTAGGACTGAAATGGCTGAATTGTTTCAGTGGGATTTTACACTGAAATGTAAAAAAATGTAAAAAAATTATTATAGCTCATATATGCTGATGATGTGTAATAGCCAAGAAGCAAATAAATGTCTCTGGAAGAGATGAGCATGCAAGATCACCTATTATGCATAGAGTTCAGGACAACACAAAATAAGCCCAAAGAGCAAGGGAGAATCATCAGAAAAGTAACAGCTGAAACCTGAAGGGCTTTCTTCAGTGAAGGACTATTTAAATGTATTTTTGTGAGTAAGGAGTACAACGCTGAAATGAGGTTATCACACCAGGAGAGAAAACACTACCTCTTGCTGAGGACCATGAGAAAGCCCAATGAATGGAGTTGGATTTCATCTCTTCTTTGTTTGTATATACTCACTGAGCTGCTGCCACATTGGGTCTGGCTTCTAGGGATGCTGCCAGACGAGTGTAAAACCTTCCATGCCTCTATAATGAAGACTTATTATTATTATTTAAGTAAGCAAGGGATATAAATTTTGTTTGTTTATCACTTACAAAGTATTCTTGCAAGGCAGTACTGGGAAATACACTGTTGCAAAATGTTTATTTGAAGAATACTAGGTAAACACAGTATGAATTGTGATGTATCAGCTCAGCTGAAAGGGAGCAGCAGAGGGCAGTGTGATTAATCTGCTGAGAATAAATCTCAGGCTATTCTTTCCATTCCTCATTATCACAAGACAGGCAGTGAAGGGATGATGCTATGCAACTGAAAAGATAGCTGGAGATCCAGGAAGGACAACAGTCAGTGCCTAGGGTCAAATAACTAAGCTGATATTCTGGAGTCACCACATGCACAATATACTAAAATTCAAGTTAACATCAATTGCAGTCAATACAGAAGGAAAACTGAACAAGCCTGTCCCTAACCCCACGCCTGCAGTTTACCTTCAGTAATGCAACCTGACCAGCTGGAGCCAAGCGCCCCTGGGATGATGAAGCTTTTAGGCTTGGAAGGGGAAAGCACTTAATAGTAATCCAAATGCAAGTGAAAGAGCTGAAGAAAACAATCAAGAAAATAATTGTTTTCATTTAAAATGTGACAGGTTGTTAAGACCTGCATTGACAGATGATGTATAAGGCAGCAAGAAAAAGAACAGGAGGAAAATACTGATGGGCAATAGGGAAGAATTCATCCTGGGTAGGATACCTGCTCCCTCCACAAAGTAGTCTGTAGTTGCTTGATACATGGTTTCATTATATTTTCTTTGAAACATCTTGTATAATTTAATGATCTGATTTGCTATGACTGTTCCCATGACACAACACAGGAAGCTTTATGATGAGGAAAGAGCAATAGAAATTGAATCTAATGATTTCCGAGGACTGAGAGACTTTGAAGTAGGATCAGAAAAAAATTACACGGGAGGGAAGGAAAAGAGAAGAGAGGCCAAGAGTTACCATGAAAGGTGTTAATATGATACATTATAAACAAATCAGCATAGCATCTGGGTTAATTACAATTATTAAACTCATATTCTACTAATTCAACTTCCTCGGCTTAAGGGATTCTTGAAATAAAGAATTAAAAAGAGGATTGCAGTTTATTTTTTAAAAAACAGATACTGATAGTCAAACGTTGACACATTTGAACAGAGTTTGCTTGGTTTACAATTTCAGAAAATCAAATGCTGATTTTATTACAAAAGGGCCACACCTAAAACTACCACTCTGCACTGACATATACCTGGACATTGTGAATAACTCCACAGCGGAACTGTTAGCCCATGCATTCATCAAGATAAAACCGGACATCTGAAACTATACCACAACCCCATCTGGACTAGAATCACAGCGAGTACCTAGAACTATGTTTTTATGGTAATATGGACCTAAAAGTCACAGAATTTTAGGTAATACAGAATAGCACACCAATACCTTGTCTCCATTGCAAGAACTTCCCTGGGAGAGTACAGTATAACTGTCACAATCAACACCTAAAGGGATTTTATTTTGTTTGCAGATCTTATTTTCATAAAGCACTTTCCTAACAAGAAATAGATTTTACACAAAGGTTATCTAGGAATATTTCATGTATTTAACTATCTTTAAGAGTAATTACTTTCTGAGTGTTAACTACATTCACTTCTCTGTCAAGTGGTGACGAGTTTGACCAAAATGGATGGACAGGCATGATCCAAGATATTAACCATGATATACAGCCAGGTTAAAAGAAATCCTCAGCTTTGCAAAAGTAAAATTCTTGGATAAGGGAAATTTTGAGGCTTGTTACAATTCTACGAAGGCTCTTCAAATATATTTTGCTGAAGCAGCACTTCAGAGAGAATAAGTTTAGAAGTGATATCACTCCATAAGCTAGTGTGTTGGTTTTTGTTTTTTTCTGACACATTACTCAGCATGAAATGTTTCTAGGATTGATACTCAGGTACCATAATGAAAAGACAGCAGTGGGCATAACTGAAGTACCTGTAGGCAACCTACTTGATGATTCACATATTCTCATTAAGCTTCTCCTTCTCACTGAGAGTACATGCTAAAGCAGCAATATTGATTTTTTTGAAATCACGTTAATGGAGCAAAAATTCAAATCAGAATAATTGCCTCTCAGTGCAGTGCATGCTAAGGAGTTAGCTAACATTATTATTCAAAGGGCTCTTTTGCTTCCATAATCTTATTTCCTCTACACCAAAGGTTTGTATGACTAGAATATGTATATATATGGAGAAGATGTGATTCTTGTTTTGCCTAATGGCTTTGGTTCTGAAAACTGAAAAATACACCCTGGAAGAAAAAGATGCATTATTACTATCTTAAAAAGTGGATCTTTTTGGCTGTGAGTGTTCAGAAACCAATTCTATAAAACAGAATGCAAGTATCGAAACATAAATAATGTGGGTACTAGCAAACCATCCTTCCTCTCCAAACACAGCTTCTTCATACCTAGTTAAAATGAGGGGTGAAGATCAATTTTATGATGAGTATTTGACATTTGTCCACAGCAGAGAGGCACCATATGATTTGACAGTTGCCGATTCAGTGCTTAGCACTGAAAAGACATAAAGGAG
>VZRW01001322.1:107991-169902 GCA_013398125.1 Aegotheles bennettii
GCCCGGGAGAGCGGGGGGAAGCAGCGCGCCCCTCCCTCAGCCCTGACCGTGAGGCGCCGCATGTCGCGACCCGCACCGCAGCCCGAGTCGTGGGGTACGGTTGGTTTCAGTGAACAAACCTGCACTTCCCAAAGTAAAGTTCCATAGGTCTGTCCTGTTGATAACGATTTCTTCCCGTACTTCTGGGAGATTCCCGGGCGCATATCTACACGGGATGAGTAATTCCTAGCTACCAGGTGAGATGAAACCCACTATCTATATAGTCTACAGGGTGTTTCAAAACGATGGACCCAGTTTCAAAGCATCTTGTCATTCAAATTGGGTCCATCGTTTTGAAACACCCTGTATAGCAGCACAATTCTAGTCGTGTTACCCACTACCCCACGAGAGGCTTTTGAAAGATCTGGTTCAAAACCTGACCCAGGAAAAGCACCCTCCACCCCTGAAATGGTGTATCGTTCATTTCCTGGGAACAAAATCCAACTTTTGACTGTCCTGACAATGACTAAACCCGCTGACTACATAGGTACGCAATGGACTGATACTTGTAGTCAGAGGAGATTTTGTAGAGGAAGGCTTGTTGCCTCTCAGTGTCCCCTTCGGATTGGATCTTGCTGTCCTCCACACAGGACTGGAGGGAAACTTCAGTATCACTTCGTGATTGTTGGTGAAATCTCTTATCAGTTGATTGTAAACAGTAAAAAATCAGTACAGAAACTTTGAGTGGCCTAATGTCAATGTACTTAAAATCACAACCATTACCTAGAGCAATATAATAGTCACATACAGGAAAACAAGCCAGCAAACCAAAATCAGCACAAAAGCCAGTTCAATTTCAAGAAGTCCTTTCAAGCTTTCTCCCAGTTGAGTGGCTGATTTATTGCATTTTTCATATCAGCTAATAAATTTCTTCTCTGAATTAGCTTGCCCCTACAGATTTTCTCATATGAATAGTGAAAAAATCCTGCAGGAACTACCCATTTTCGTGAAGGAGCTGGCTTTCTTTGCAAGTGGAAGTGCTCCAAGGCTTGAAGAAGCTTGAGAACTTTCATTTGTCCAAGAAGTTTCACATTTCATTTTGAAAAGTTGTCGTAGTATTCTTCAAAAACAATTTCTAGCATTTTCTCAAAGTTATTGTCTATGGCAAAACAGAACCTTAATTTTAAGTGAAAAGAATGTCTATTATGTGCTTACATTTCATTCAAATAGTTCAATAGAGATGCTTAATAATCTTGAAACTATAAAGATGCTAGAGCCTGGACTGCTTCCCCAATGTTCTCAGTGGCTATAACCAAAACTCTTAACACATTTGGTGGGAAGAACGTATGCTTCACCTTCTAATATAGGCCTTGAAGTAGTTATTTTTCACTTCCAAATTAGATTGTTTTAATGGAATTACTTTTTGTGACCATTATAATAATTAAGAGAGGATAATACATCAGTAAAGAATTACTAAAGAACCTAAACACAATATTTCTGTTAATGATTGCTAAGTGGGGTGTTGTTATCGAAAGATGTTGACTTTGACTTCTGACATCTTTACAGCTTTGGAAACTTTTATCCTTCTGTTACAAACCGTTCTCTATTAAAGGCACTTGATCCACTCTGAATCAGTACACTTACTTGGTAAATTTTCAGCCATCCGTCAGAGATGACTTATTCTTTCTCATGCAGAGAAGGGAGTGGAAATTATTTAGTAATGTAACAGTGGTCCTTCATATCACCCTCTGGATTTTTCAGTTTGTAAAGAGTATATAAATATTGTAGCTTTTTTTTTTCAAGTATATTGTTCTTTAAGAGTAGCAGAGTTCATTTTGGAAGCATTACAGTTTCTAAAACAATGAATTGTGTATCTGTGTTAAAGGGTATTTCTACTCCCTCACAAATTAGAACTTGAATATGGCAACTGAAGATTTTTTTTTTCTGAGTATTATATCTTTTATGATTACTTTGTCTTCTTTTATTTCTTTTATTAAAAGATAAAGGTAATGATTTTTCTTGTTTATATACACATATACAAGGGCTGTAGAAAGCAGGGACACAGGAAAGATGTTTTTAAGGCACAAATAAACAAAAGGGAGCTCACTGACTTTAAAAAATAGTTAAATATAAATAGTTGTTGTGCAGTTTTCTCCAAAAAGCCCAACCAAAACACAACCAACCTCACACAAATTCATCACCTCCAAATTTATTTCCAAGTTTATTTCATTTTTCTTCCTGTGAAAAAATATTCTACCTAACAGTTCTTTAGTAGCAGTTATCATTCATTGCCCTGATGTAATGAGTGGCTAGAAGATCAGCCTAGAAAAGTAATTGCAAGAATCTTACTCTGTCCCACTCCTTTTGTTTAGCAGTTGAACAGAGTTCTCTAACCTTGAAATGTGTAGTGAAAATCCTTCAGCTGAACACATATGCATGCAGTCATCCCTCTGCATGCTGTTTTTGGCCACATCTGCTCCAGGATAAGGGTCAGTGTGTAAAAACAATATGCAAAGATTCCAAATTGCTTGTTCTTTCTCAAGGGAAATCAACCTGCTCTGTCTAACCACTTCTCAGAAGAAAACCACTCTGCTAGGTTTTTTTGCCCTTTTATCTGCAATGGAGAGGTGTTCTGCATGCTTATTTGGATTTTTCTAAACATGTAAATGTTAGCAGACCAGAAAAAAAAAATAAGCTGTTTTGTTTGGTTGTGGGGTTTTTTTAAAAAAACAACCTCAAAACCCTAGGCTGCCAAAGAAGATAACCTGATTTGGGTGCTTTTTTTTTTTTTTATGAGAGCTTTTATGTTTTTTTAGAGCAAGGACCTATTACTTTTCATGTTTAATTGTCCTTTACCAGCAATACAAGAATGTGGTGTGAGCACCATGTCCTAACCTTTGCACACATGTACGGCGAGTACAGGATTGATTTAGTCTATAACTGTCACCTGAACATGCAAAAATGGGCCTAAGATGCTTTGCTGATATTTGTGCAAATGCAGCTAAAAGCTAATAACATTGGCCTAAGGGTCATAATTAAAAGCTTGCATAAGTACAGGCTGGTCAGCTTACAATGACTCTTATGAAACTAATAAAGTGCTTCTAAATGAGCATATGCTTAAATCCCTGATAAAGCAAATTTCTTTAGGAATATCAGTTAAAAAGAAGTGCTGGCCATCTTTTACTCTGTGCCATGTCCTGCTTAAAATGCATTGTAGCTAGAAATCAATATTGTGAAAACAAGAATTCACTCAGTTACCTGGATTTAATATCTCAGAACAGACATAGTTCATCTTCTTCTCCAGTGATAAACTGGAAGCTGGCTGTCACAAGTGCAAACTAAAGAGATTCCTTTTATTTTTCTACTTTATCTTTCACACGACAAGTCTGAACAAAACCACTCCAGACAGACTCACTTATGAATCTATTATCAGTCTGTATCAGAGCACAACACTGCCTGGCTGGATTTAATGAATCTATCCATTCTTACAGCTTGTGTTTATTATGCTTTAGTCTTTAGGACATAGGTGCCATGCAGCAAAACCTTGATTGATCTTGTTACGATATATTCAGGGAGGAGGGGGGACAGGATTGGAAGGAGCAAGGTTTCTACATGATGGAAGATATGAGCAATATACAAGCACTGGCAAAAATGCTCCTAATCCCAGGAAGGCTCGCAATACTTGCAGAAGCCACAACACCTACTAAGCACATACTTTCAGCCCTTTGCAAAACGTGACCAAAAAAGGCACGCTCCTGCTCGCAAGCTGTTCATTTTTCAAGAGGCAATTTTGTTGTCAATGGGTTGTATACAAAGTTCACGTTTGATTAAGCACTTCTGCAGAAGTTGCTGGTTTCAGTTGATATTTTCTGTCCTGTTTTTTGCCCTCCTGTCATAACTGAGACCACATATCTCCTTTTGTCTCCCAGTTCTTACCAACTATGGTGTTCCTATTTATAGTGGTTTTGCTCTCTTATTATTAAATAATTGAATCACAAGAGCACAAAAAGACTTTATAGCACTCTCACCCGCAAATAAGCTCAGCCCATGTGAGTTACTGACACTAGAGACAGCTTTTAATAGACTGTGCGGCCTGCATCCAAGGACAGCACCCGAGCTCTTCTCAGCTCCTTGAAGTTGGCCTTTCCTCTACCCTTCTTTAAGCCCTGTGCTCAGCTTGGGCTTTGCTGCTTTAGGGAAGGCATATTTTTTTTCCACCCAATGATCACTTCCTTGTAGCACTGAAGCAAAACTTCATTCACAATAAATGGTGTAAGAAAAGACAATGACAACCTCTAATCTGTATGAGGATGAAAAATCTTCAACATGGTTGACGGTTAACTCATCATTACCAAGGTTGTTGACAGGGTTAATACACTGAAGAGTTTACAAATTCTTTGCCAATTTAGACATGCACGGATCTGAAGCACAGATCACTGATGGCACAGCTCCACGTTACTATCAAGTCAATTTTAACAGCCAGCATTTGCCAGAAGTCGTTTCCCTCCCTCCTTGCCTTAGCTGTGCTAACCTGATCCTCCATTGCACACGACTTGTGCTTCTCTGAAAAAAAGAAAATGTAGCAGAAAAATAGTTACCTTTCCATAGGGATAATTCTCTGCTCCTTTATCTCCATGAGCCATCTTACCATGAAGTCTGGTAAGTGCAACTGCCAGGGTGAAAGGGGAAGGAGGGGACAGCAGGAATATGCAGCTTAGAGCAGGGATACAGGAATTCCTTCCTGGCAGCACATCAGCCCTCAGAGTTACTTAGCTATAAACATTAAACTGCATCCAGGGTCAGTTTTGAAAACATTACTGGAGAATAATGTCGATTTGGCTTCTGAAGAGTAATTTTTGGTAAGTATTTTGAGTTTATGCAGCAAAAGGCAAGCTAGGAAAGACAAGTCTTCAAGTTTGGGGGGTTTTTTCTCCTTTTTCTCTCTTACTGTTAAGCTTCTTTTACTCAGCCTTCCCCCAGTCTTTACCAAAATTAAAGTTCTCATTTTGTAAGAAAGCAATTTTCAATAAAGCTTTACCAGCTTTCAAGCCTTTTCATAAGAAAAATTATTCTGAAAAATAAGATATCAGCAGTCACATTAATACCATGATGTAAATTCTGTATTAGCTACAGTCAATTAATTGCCATCAAAACCATCTTATCTATTTCCAGAGTTAGATTTGGAGAGAAATATTTATCTCCTTGGAACATGAAACAGTGCATAAGACTACATCATCTTCCCCTCTGATTCTGTGCTGCTCTACATTTTATTAAGATAACTGTCCTTGAAGTGTTCCTTGAAAAAGTAAGAACTAAGTTTGTGCTGAGCTGACAGCTTTTTATTGTAACATCACAATGGTATCCCACATGACTTCTGTAGAAAAAAATGCCAGAAGCCTAATAGCAACATTTTGTTCCTAGTCATGTGCAAAGAAGAAAACTGTGGTGATCATCAATCAAATTTACTCTATGTTTTGTAGCTAAATATATACTTTAATATTATTTTGAAACCATATAGTTTAAAATACACTCTCAAGTACTTTCTATAGTATATTTCTCAAATCTGAATTGTTTCTTTATATCTTTAGCTGCTAAGAAAACAAATTTACCTTCAGTTTTGCCCTAGTCTGCTTTGTAGGAAAAAAGAGCTTGAAATAGGTTTTTCTTTTCTTTTTTTTTGCCTTTTTTTTCTTTTTTTGCCTTTTTTCCTTTTTTTTTTTTTGTTTTGCGGGTTTTTTTGCATGATGAAACTACATTGATAAAAATAATAGGAAAGGATCAACTTTTAAAATGGTGTAACTATTAAAATCCAACAGCTAATGTCTTGGTGTCCAAGCCTGTGACACCCAGGACATTAAAAATCAAACAATACCATCCTGCTCCTGCTGGGTAGTTCAGGAGCTGCTGCTCCTGGTGAAAGCCATGGTGAAACATGTCCACATTCACTTTTGGATTAGTTCCTTGAATGGATATTTCTGAAAAAGGCAACAAAGAACAGTAATGACAAAGCATTGTTCTTTCAAGGAGGGAATGTCAGGGCATCAGTGATCTCACAAAGCATCCCATGAAAAAACAAACCTTTAATTTTACTTAAAACAATGCCTAAATAGGAAATCTGAACAGGACTTGCTTTTCCTTGAGGCCTTTATGCAATTCTGTGGTCACTGAAGACACGTGTCAGTGACAGAGTGAATCAACTTCAGTGTGCCATCTGAAGTCTGCCCAGGTGAATTTAATAGGCAGAGGCAGCTCCATGGCAACAAATACTGAAGAAGCAGCCTGTTAGCCAGAGCCCTAATTCTACAAAGATATGTGGAGCATATTCTAGCACAACAGGAAGAAAAATACATTTCAGCCAATGATAATGAGCAAAGCCTTAAAAAATTTCCTCCTAGAGAATGGAAGCAGATCATGGTCTTTAGTAGTTAGTAATTTTTCTGTACATTAGGTGATTTTTCCTGAGAACAAAACAAATTCAAGATGAGATTTTACAGCCTTTGTTTGAGTGGTATTAAAACCAATTTCACCCAGTTGTTTTGTTTCCTTTTTTTTTATTAAATATAGTCAGTGTGCGTCTACTTATTCACTCACAGCTCGTGAAGTTCTGAACCAGAAGTTACTGTGAGAACAGGAATATCAAAGCTATTTATTGCTGGACTTTTAGCATGGTATTAACCAATGCCAACATTAAAAAAGAATCTGTAAAATGAGAAACATCTTAATTTTTTAAAGTTGATACTCAGGTTACCCTACCACAAAAATAAATGTCTTCTAAATCTGTTGTTGCAGCTTTCACAGTAACATGCATTAATCTGTTTCCCCATGAATGAATCACTGTAGAGCTCACAAAAGCAGAGAAACTCCCTTACCAAAGTCTATTATTTTCTGCTAACAACATGGTTGTAGTGAGATGGATATATTTCAGACCCCCAGAATAACTAGCCAGTGACAATTTTAAAGCATAGCTTGTTTAATTGACGCTTGACATTGATATTATGTTAGCTTTAGAATTACATAAAGACATATGTGAAGGTTGCTGAAGTCATAAGGTATTTTTCAAATTAACTTTCAATCTTGTTGACTCCCTGAGCCATCTCTCAGCAGGATTACCTGTTCATTTGCTGACACCCCCATTTGAGTAGAGAAATTTGGGGCAATTTGGTCATGTTCTAGTGGTAAGAATAGCAAATTTGGATGCAACTCTGAAGCTCAGTCTTACTAGTCCTACTGAGTGCAGTGTAATTTTCATGCCCCCCTGAAGACAGAAGCATCAAAAAAAGAACAATTCATGTTCATCTATTACTTTAGTCCTAGTCATCCTAGATTTGTGAACGAGCTGTATTTAAAGACACCAAAAGGAGTCCTGCAAATCATTCAGGTAAGTAGCTTCATTAGCTTCATAGAACCTTTCATGAGTTACGAAGTGCTCTACACTAGTTTTTTACTGGATGCCAGAATCCCAAACAAAAGGTTTTCTTTTGCATTGAATAGATTTCAATACATCTTATAAACACTAACACAATTCTTACTTCATGCAAGTATTCCAAAACACTTTATAAAAACTAAGTCAGTATTTACTGCACTAAATATTTTTGTATCTTCCAAATGCTCATTTACTATTCAACATAGTGAAAAACATGTTTTCATTTCTACAGGCTGACACAGAACATTCAGAATAGATTAAACACACCTGAAAAAAGCCAACATGGTGTATTAGAGTAACTCTCCTAAAAACAGAACAATGGTGAATGTCTACCAGAACATTGGTGAATGGCTACTTGCATAGGTAATATGGCCAATGTCATAAGAATTACTTATCAGTGTGAATCTCATGATTAACTGCTCAGGAATTTGCAGTTTGGTCCACTGTGAAGTTGTTTTCTTTGAGAAAAATCTCTACTGCATGCTTTTAGCAAAAACAATACTGTTTTATTCAGTTTTGCTATATATGTCACTCGGCATAAAGGAAACAATGACAGTAAACACAGTGAGATAATCAGATCAAAATTGTAGCTGTTTGCAGCCAAACTATTGTTCATGAATCAACTCCTGCACTCCTGCTGTTTCAAATCCAGTATGCTAATTTAAAACAAGATTAATTCTTGGTTCTCACTTTCATGTTGAGTGCAATAGTTCTCCAATCAGGATAATAGTCATTTGGCCAACCTTTTTGCTGAAGGAGCAACGTCCTAAAGCAGTGCAGTGGCCAGTGGAGGGTGGTCACCTATTCAGCAATTCCAACTTCATTTGCTATGTAGTTCCTTCTGGAAGAAGCATTAATGTGACTACAGTGTTGGTTCAACCACTAGTGTAAACTGAAAGGGCTTTTACTAGGAACTTTTGCCAGTGTAAGTATACCAGATAATCTTTCTTTTTATTTATTTTTTTTCTGCTAAATAAACAAGGTTAAAGTTGTAGTAAGGGCTTTTACATGCCTTTTTTACCAAAGAGCAATGCAGAATGCACACAAAAGTATCAGACAAAACGTGAGGATCTTGTAGAAGAAAGAAATTTACATCCTTGCTCTGAGAGTTCAGAAACAGAAGAGTAGGTGCCTCTCATAAGTACTCCCCTTAAAGTGCTGATGTCAAAACACATGCTACTCCACACTGCACCCTCAGACCACTACGTAGCTGAGTCTCTGCTCTGTTTCGCTTGGATTACACATATGATGTTGTACAATAAATCTGTAAACTCTAATTAGCATTCGTGTTGTTATTTGAAACTGCAATAAAAGTTTATTTACAACCATGTAGTATAGTGTTTATATATAATCTCTTCATTTGCACAGCTACATGCTGTGTGTTGTAAGAAAATTCACCAATCTTCTACATTTGCTACCATGCTTTAACCAGAAAGGGAAAACCAACTTCAAGATAGGTGTCTTTCATGCACAAAACGTATGTGTTCCAGTACATTTAGCTCTTTCATTATTCCGAATGTTTGATAGAATTAGTAATTTTGCTAATTGTCATGCATCATATAATTGAAATGCAATCTGTTTTTTGAACATTTTCATATATAATGTTCTTTAGAAATAACAGTCTAATAAGTCAGTGAAATTATAATTTACAGATCAGGAAAAAGAGGTACAGAAAAGATAAATTTCTCCAATGTGAGACTATTCTAGCTTTTTAACTTAAATAGGCATAGGATAAATTAAAATGTCATTTAAGAACAGTAACCAAACCTCAGGATATTCCCATCTTCTTGGAATATTCAACCACCAGATTAAAAACTAATATTTACTCTTCCCTTCTTTCCTAGTCCCAAGAAACTTTTCAGAACAGACTGGTTGTGATGGTTACAGAAACCTCCTGACACATAAATAATGTGGATCTAAACATCTTTTTAGGTGTTTCTTAGGGAAAAAAAAAAATTACCTAGTCTTTGCTCACAGGTGCAACTCAAGAAAGTAGTACAATGTCCATGGAGTTGGGTTCCTCTGAGATCACTTGGCACCCCAGCAGGACTTCTCAGGTTTTCTTTTTACTACCACAGAACCTCAGTTCACATCACTTTTTTATAACAGTAATCCTATTTTTAATTCAGACCTGACATTTTAGAAGTAGTTTAAGCTTCAGAGATACTACACGACATCTTGTATCAGTAATCTAATCTGATTGTCAAATCAAACAAACAAAAATCAAGTCCAAACAGAAAAATATGACAAAAAGTATTGAAAACACAAATGGTAACAAAAAACTGATATTACATTCCTTAAAATGTCCTTTTGTGGTTTTTGGGTAATAAAACAGGTATCATGTTATAAACCAAAATATCCTTAAAAACATAAACCAAAACACTTTCAGCACTGTTACTGTATGTTCAGTTGGTCTATGCACATAAATAATTTTAATGATGATTAACATAAATATTAAAAATATATACTGCTTGTAAATGTAATATAAAAGTACATCTATAAATGCAAAATGTTTTTAAAATAATTCCTTTTTAAAAAAATTCTTACAAAATATTCTTTGTCCACAAGGTAAAATGATGTATTGCAACCCATCAGTGCAAAGGAACATACAGCATTCACTAATATTTCCACATCTTCCTTAACAAACATATGCTTCAGTAGGGAAAGTATTTAAGAATAAAATAAGATAACAAGTACAATATTACAAAAAGGTTGTTTGATTATGTTTTCAATGCTCAGAGAGTTAGAAGTAGCATTGTGTTAGATTCAAAGTTAATGATCAGATTGGGAGACATATGCAACAAGTGTATTATTACAAAAAACAAACACCCTCCGCCCCAAAACCAAAACCAAGTCAGTCAAGGTTTAGTATCTTAAAATCATTTGCTGCCTAACCATCGTCATCACCTAAACAAGTGGAATCCAACATCTTTAGAATAATTCAATGCAATTACTTGATAACTGTTCATATCATTTGTACAAAAAGGAAGGACTAGATTTGACTGGCCAACTTGATTTATTGACAGAAGCATATAATAAACTCGACTTGTAACCCTTAGCCCAGGTTCATCTGTCTTTGATCAGATGAACTTTCACAAGTTTGGTGAAAAAAAAAAAAGAAAATTGCTGGTAAAATAAGAATAATAATGGCCTGCAAGACTTGAAAAGTGAAAGCACAGGCAGAAGTGTTATTTGATCAAAAGCTAATGTTTTCTATATAAAATGTTTTCCAAACTGTTTTAGTACTTACTTAGCTTTCCAGGCTAACAATAGGAAAATCATATTGTTAACATGGACAGGCTGTGGATGCTACCAAGTAAAGGAGCAGTACTGTAAGTTCTTCAGAAAGTGTGTGCTTCAGAAGAGCCTGTGCTTCCACAGAAATACAATCAGCACTCTTCATTGTTTGTTAGGTGTTTTGGACAGTGACCACAGGATCTTTGAAGCTGCTTCGTATATTTGTCAGTAAGAAATTACAATTCTCTGTGGGACCTATGATTAACAAGTACCAGCCTTGTCAAGGTGCATTTTCATAATCTCTATATCAACTTGCATTGCACACTGTAAAAATACCCTAAGATGTTGTTAATACTGTGAATAATTACATCTGCATAGATTGCATCTTTGCATTTCTAGGAAAAAAAATATGAATTGTTAAATATTTGTCAATCAGTGGCTTTGCTGAGAGCAAATTTCTGCAAATTGGAAATCCATATTATTTCATCACCTTCTCCTTTATTTCAAAATGATTTTGAAACACCACTGCTGATCCGCAAAGATTTACGAAGCCAAGGGTAAATGTTTGCCTGTCGTGGAACAACAACTGGATTGTAACAACATGCTTAGCAGAGTGTGTAAAGGTGTCTCACAGCCCATGCCTGGGCAGCCGGAAGTCTGTACTGCAAATGATCGGTGAGCCGGCACGGATAACAGGAAAGCAGTGAGGTTCAGCAAGGACTGTAAATTCAGCCTGAGCAAGCTGGTAGTACTCTGGTGGCTGACACGTACTGTTCCCAGTCCTGCTGCAAGCATGCTTCTTCTGTGCCAGCCAGCTATTGTAAGACTAGCTCTGATTTATGGCTGCAGCCTATGTGATCCTTGGTTATAGTGGGATATGTACTGAAACTCACAGGTAAGCTAAGTGCAGGACTCTCAGAGCACCTCTAATATTTCTGGTGTCTATTGTCCTTATTATTTTTTAAAGGGTTTAAATGAAGATTGCTCCATGTGTCTATGACTACATACGTGGAAACTACGATGCCAAAATACCCTAAGATAAACACAGTAGGATTTCATGAATAGGAATTGATGCTTGGATATTCCCTGGATACTGAGTCTCACATGCAACTTCTGTTAGCTCTAATACCCACGCATTCAGAGCAAAGACAGATTAGACTCCCATGGAGGTACTTTCCAGATTCCACTATATTCAAGAGAAACCATACAGACTTCTTATATTTCCTGTAGCCTAAAAATTTGTACAGTAAAATCACACAAAAAGCCATGGAACTGCAGCCCTTGAGGCCCTCCAGGAAATGATATACAGTGCCAAAAAGGCAACTACCACATATACCACAAAACAAGGACATCAGGACGGACTGGAGTAATGATAAAGTTCCTGGAACATCTGGTAATTAATCTTAGTTTGGAAGGATTTTAAAATGTTGGCTTATATAACTAATTCCCTTTCACTCTAGCAAGTATGTATATGCCAAGAGACCTCTGCTTCTACAGCTCCTCAGTTGCTTTTCATGAAGTTTAAACGAAAAACATGTTTAGAGCTGTACATCCCACTTAGAAAAAGGGCAAAATGTCAAAAAGCTATACTGTGCTGAGAGGTAACATGGAAAAAAACCTAGCTATAAAGGGAGCAGAATGAAAAAACAAGGTTAAGTATGATTCACAGTTTTAAACTGATCTGATGGCTGCTTATAAGTACCTACCAGGTTGGCATATTGATTACCAACCAACCAAATATCTCTGGTTTTGAAACAATGTTTGATCCAATAGCCATCGAAGACATAATACAGAATGAAAACATGATTTGTTGTGTAATAAATCTGATCACATTCCTGAGGCTAAAATTCCACAGCCTGCTCTTGGGTGGCTCCTACCTTTTCATCAAAGAAGCAGTTGTTCTATGACTCCATGTTGTTTCATATTATTCCATGTTGTTTCATGCCCTTGTACTCTGGTATTTATTCTGATTTTAATTTGTGTTATCAATGCACTTCTACCTGGGGATTTTATTACTAGAGCCTTACAGAACTTGCATCCTGGTTATTTTAAGCATATATGGGTTGTAGCAGTCATGGAAGTTTCTCAGATTAACAACGATGCTGTGAACACACTTCTAACAGCACTAGTCTCATGTGCAAGAATGCTGCTGGTAAAAACGCTACATACCATAACATTTCCAAAAATAACATTTCACCAGTGTTACTTATGAGCAATAAAACTCTCCTGACAGACTTGTAAACATCATAACCATGTTACCAGTGATGTGATGGACAATCACATCATACTGCACCAAGTCTAGGCATAACTTTTTGAGAAGGCAGTATTTTATTTCAGATCCATAAATGTAAATCAAGTCCAATAAAGGTTATCTTATCAAGCAGGTAATAACAACAGCAACAACTCTCTGTGACATCAGCTGTCCTAGAATGACTACACTTTTACCAGCAGGCCAGATGAATAACATCCAGTTGTTATAAATTACATGTTATTTTGACAGATAAGTTCCTATAGAAGAGCTCTGAATGAGACAGAGACCGTGCAAGCTTTAGCTAGTTTAGTAATCATTTAAAACAATCAATTGTTCTTGACAAAACTCTTCTTATATATTTTATATGGATGAACTATACTGGAATAATGACAATAAATCTTCAAGAAAAAAGGAAAACATTAACAATATAAATACGCACTCTTATTCATAAACAGTCATCTCCTTTACAGGCCATAGGGAATGTTTCAAGCTACTGTAGAATGCATGCTTAAACCTATGCTAGCATCATGATTGCCTTTAAAGTGATGAGTCACTTGGATTCCAGCTAAGACAGCTCGGTTTGTATAGCTGCCTGCTGGGGTAATGAGATGGAATACAGACACAAGCCACCCTTTGCCCCTAGATTTTATCAGGAGTAGCTTTTAAGTGCTCTTGTCACACTTCATATTAGCATGAGTGCAAGAAAGGTTGCTGAAATTAGGTCAGGTTCTCTGAGCATTGCCAGATAAGTCACTCCAGAGAGGAGATCAGATTTTTCTAGTTTGATTGTTCCAGCGCTCTGGGCTTCTATCAGGTATTAAAACTGCCATAAGATGAAGCTGGTTTATTGCAGTTCTCTACATTTGCTAGAATTATTGGTCTTCAGAGAATTTATAACACTGACAGCTGTTAGATAGCCCTTTTTGCTTAGCAGCCTGAAATCCAGGTTGGAATATTGAGTGTACATCTCTTCCCTATATGGAAGCAGTAATGCCATACTGTAATACTAAAGAATCAAAATATGGCTCATAATCAACAAACCTGAATGACACACGTATCAAAGTCCCATCCTGACACAACTCCCCTATACAGTCACAGCTGGTGGAAATTTGAAACTGGAGGAAGCAATGCACCAGTGCATTACCTAGCCCTGAGCTGGGCACTGGAGGCAAACTCACTGCTCTCGCTTTGATACTTACCCTACAGGCTGATGAAAAAAACAGGAAACATTATACTTAGACTTACTGCCATCTTTGCCCTTTCTCAGTAGTAACTTCACATGAATGCAAGTCAGCTTACTTTGGTTGTGATATGCTTCAATAAGTAAATAAATACAAATCTCACTTCAAGATTTTGTACCAGTCACTGTTTAAAATACCCAAACCCTTAAAATGAGATCTATTCAGATAGACAAATTCTCTTACAAAATATCCTCACTGAAGAGACCTGAAATATCCAACTAAGCTTATGAACCTCTGTAAAATCTTGGGTTCACAGGATAATAACCTGCTTTCCACAGCAGCTTCCAAATTTTCTCTTCCATTATGTTAAAAGTCTCAGACAATTTGATCTTGCTAGGAATTCCCAAATGAGAAGTTCAAATGCAATTAAAAGAAAGGAATGTTTTAAAATGAAACAAGCTAAATGTTACTCCAACATTTTTGAAGGTTTAAAGCCTTTTTCTCATTTGGTCTTGGCACAGTGTTTTATATAAAACAACAAATGTAAATATTTATTGCAAAGCCTGTTTTTGCATATCCAAAAATTTTACGGATGACAGCCAAATGTCTTGTCAATTCACTGGGAGAGCCCAAACAGAAACAGCCCTTCTTTGTTGTGATATCCAGTGCATAATAATGGAGTAAACTCTCCTGCCAGAAAATAGCTATTAATTTTCTTCTCTACTATCTTGGATCTGGCCCACATCATAAATAAGTGGTTAGTATGAAGTATACAGTATTCCTAAGAACGCATTTACTACCACTTTCATTATCTCCAGATTTTTTTCAGACCGTAAATGTGTTCTGAGGGCAAACATGCAATATAAAGGTAGGGGTCACTCCACTAAAAATGGTAGTATTTTCATATGATTTATGATATCAACAGTTACTTGCTATGATCTTACGAGCAATATGTATCTGACTCAGAAAGAATGTCATTGTCATGTTTGAATAGTGTTGTAGAAGCTTGATTTGCCTTTAAACACCCTTTCCTGAGTAGAGAGATAGTAGCTTGGAGTTGCTTGTTGAAACTCAAACTGCTGTTAAAACCTTGAACGTCAGGGTGAACTACATCCTAGAGGCATTGTTTTAGCTCACTATTCAGGGGATGTAAAAGCTGTATGATCAAATGACCCATTAATCAATCTGTCCCCTGCTTCCTCTCTCTCTCTCGATTAAATTTGCCCAAGTTAGGGATAACTGAGTTGTAACACAGCTAATGAAAAGACTAGACTAGATAGAGGAGCGCTACCCCAATGTCTGCCTTCATTGAGATCAGCAAGCCAAACTCAGCTGTTACAGCACGGGCTGAAGAAACCAGTGGGCCAAAACCTGATGACACTTTTCTCTCTCAGCTTGCAGAGGTGAGAGTTATCGTATATTCAGGAGACAAAGAAGTTGTTGCTTGTCAGACAGCCATTTTCTTATGTACAGTCAGTCTCGTTTAACACCTTCCAATCTTCTCATGTCCCATATTTTACCTGATTACTGTTTATCTTCTGTTCTGATGAAATACTAAATAAGACAAAAATCCTGCTTCCATTCTATCACAGATGTCTGAGGTCTTCTGAAGGAATTATGGTTCTGCATATTACCCATTTGTACTACACCAATTCTCTTAGATGGGTACAGATTTTTCTTCTTATATTTGGACCCTCAAGGACACCAGAGGAGCCCTGAAGTCTGTCAGCTGGTATTTCTGCTAAAATGACCCCTTTGAGTCCCTGTGGGGATGCAAAACTGTTTTGTATAGATGAATTTCCATGACTTCAAGCAGGAGTCATGCTTGAAACTGCTATAGAAATGGAGCAGCAGCTTTGGAAATTATTCTAATCAAAGGGTCTGTGATTTATAAAATTTGTGTTACATTAAATTATACAATTAAAATGCATTGAGATCACCTCTGAGATACACTCTTTTCATTATTGTAGTTCACTCATGTTTATCTTTGATTTCTACCTGGTTTCTCTCAAGGCAATCTCTGAAATGTAAGGGACTATTTCTTGAACTCAGGACACATTCAGATAAAGAGACATCTTAGTAACTCAGCATTTTAAAGCTTGTGTTCCAGAGTTATGAACAACTTTGGAAAGACAAGAAGTGCTATCCAAGTAAAAGAATTTATCTGATGGGCACATTTTGGGATTAACAAAATCATGGAAAGCTCATAGTACAGTCAGAACTGTTCTGTGCAGGAAACCGAACAAGTTTATTGATAGCAACTAAACTGTTAACTTATGAAAAGAAGACGTTATTCTTTGAATATCAGATTTCCAAACAAGCTTATTTATGAAATGATATTTGGGTACTTCACATATTTGCACAGCTTTGGCAGAAATGGAGATGGCTGGAGATGGTATGTAGCAAGTAAAGTTTGCAATTTTTATTTTTATTTTTAAAAAATGTTTATTATTTGAACTTCTAAACATAAAATCTGTAGCTCTAGTACTCTGTACATCATAAACTGTACTAATTTGCAAGGACTGATTGGGTGTGTTAGACAGGATGAAATAACTATGCGATATCTGTCTCATCTCTCATTCTCCTCCCTTCTCTATAGTCTGTAGCAGTAGTATGACAGTGACCATTGTACATTGTGGATGCTCTATAAGGCTGGATGGAAAGGACAAAGTCAGGATAAGTTGATATATGTCATTTCCTTGGATCAAAAGCTTGTGATATTTGCTTTTCCTCTGTAAGTCCCCCTAGAGCCCATAGACTATTAAGATGTTTGGAGCAGGAGTTAAGCAGAACCCAAGCACAAGTTGGACATGACCTAGCATCATGTCCTTGCAGAACAAAAGGTCATAAGCCTCCTGGGTTTAATTAGGCAGAGCATTGCCAGGAGCTGAGGGAGGTGACCTTTCCTCTCTGCTCAGCCCAGGTAAGAAACATCTGGAGTGCTGGGCCCAGTGCTAGGTTCCCCAGGACAAGAGACATGGACATACTAGGTCAGTGAAGATCCACAAATGTGGTTAAGGACTTGGAGCATTTGCTGAATGAGGAGAAGCTGAGAGAGCTGGGACTGCTCAGCCTGGGGAAGAGAAGGCTCAGGGGCATCTTATCCANAGGTTCCCCAGGACAAGAGACATGGACATACTAGGTCAGTGAAGATCCACAAAGACTTGGAGCATTTGCTGAATGAGGAGAAGCTGAGAGAGCTGGGACTGCTCAGCCTGGGGAAGAGAAGGCTCAGGGGCATCTTATCCATAGGTAGGAACACCTGAATTAAAACAGTAAAGAGGATGGAGCCAGACTCAGTGTTATCTTTAGATAGGACAAGAGGTGATGTGCACGAATTGAAATACTAGAAGTTCTACTTAAACAGAAGAAAAAATTTTTTTTACTATGAGAGTGACTGAGCACTGGCATAGGTTGCCCAGAAAGATTGTGCAGTCTCCATCCCTGGAGATTCTCAAAACCTAGCTGGAATGGCCATGGGCGACCTTCTCTAGCTGAGCCTGCTCTGAGCAAGGATTGTTGGACTAGACAATCTCCAGAGGTGCCTTCCCACCTCAGCTCTTCTGTGATTCTGTTACTTTCCAGCCTGGTGACCAATTTATCACTTGTGGACTCTAGCTTTTGCTTCAAGGACTGTTTCTGTACCTAAATTTCATAGGCCCTGGAGAAAATGCATAAACAATGTTTGGAATTGGGACTAGCTAGTTTTGAACTAGCTTTTGAGTTTTCCAGTCTGCCATGCTGTTTTATAAAATTTGACAGAACAGCTTCCTTCAGACAATCTCTAAAAGAGAAGAGTGTCCAGGTTCTGATCTTTGAAAGATAAGGTGTATGTCCTCTGGAGAGGAATAAATCCAGTTTGCTAGATCCAGACTGATTATCCCTGCAATCTCAAAGGCCCCTAGACTGTAGAGGGAAAGGCAGGATTAAGATATTTTGCTACCTTTTGCATTAGCCATCCCTAGAAAAGTCTAGTTTCTGTACAGGAGATTTGGGGCTTTTCTCTGTCAATTCTGTTCTACTGTCCTAGTAGGCTCTTCCAAAGTCTGGTGCAAAGATAAGACCATGCACCTAAGGAAGTGTCTTTTGTTGTATCTGACTACTGATAGACAGACTGACAAATTTACTGAGCCCTAGGGGTTACTTGAAGCACACACATATGTTGGTTAAACTGTTAAAAATCACTGGGGTTTGAATTTTCCATTGAGCTCTTACAGAAGTCTTTCAATTTTCTTACCTTTCTGCAGAGCTCAACTGATGGGATAGTGTAATAGATGAGACATGGAAAAATCTCATTTGGGAAGGAACTCTCTTCTTCATTAGATTTTCCCTTTGAGAGCTTGATCAATTATTTTCTCATTTAAGTAGGTAATAAGAAACATGAAAATAGTAGAAGTAGCCAACAAGCAGAGTTAAAGAGAAGCAATCTAGTACAAAAACTGTTACATTATCATTGATTATTATTATCTAGCAGTCACAAAGTCAAACACTGCATAAGGTTTTGTTCTGTCTTATTTGTCTTATCTTCATAGATCTAAAAATTACAAGGACCCATATCATTTAGAAGGTTACTTTCAACTCCTTTTTTTTTCCCTTGGAGCAGATTAATTATGGTAGAAGTATTTGCAGAAGCTTATCTGTCACCAGAAAACAATAATATAAGGCAGTCAGAACTGTAGTGGTGGACTTACTGGAAGGGTATTACATGATCAGGTTAGACTTAACAAACCAAATTTGCTTCTATTTTGATAAAAATCAGTTCCACAATGGATTAGCTAACAAAATGTCATTGCGGTGACTGAAGGATGTAAACCAGATATAGATTTGTTGAGTATGTTTGTAAAAGAGATGTTTATATCTCACATTTGAAATAGACATTGGGGGTAAATGAACATGCAATATGTTTTTCATCAAACATACTGCCTAGGAACTTTCAGTACTTGAGAAACAGTGCTGGTTGCCGGCTGTATCTCACATTATCCCCTTATCGCATAGATCTCAGCAACAGAGGCACTGTGCAGGCTTGGGTGTTTTGTTACAACGAATGCAAAAGCCTGTGTTTTCTTTTGTCTAAAATAGTATAAAGCAGAAATTATTGCTTTCAGTAAAGTTTCACCAATATAAAACTAGCCTGAGAATTCAGAGTGGTTTATGCATTTACATGCTATGAAGTAAGTCTCGCTGATTATAAAAGGATTAGAGTGAAGTCTGGATCTGACATCTGACACTATTTTGTAACCATGAATACAGTGAACATGAATGTCTCTTCTGCCAAGACTGTCTGTTTCTTACCACATGAACCATCAACTTAGTTGGAGAACAAGCTTGACTGCTCTTTGTCAAAGGTGGCCATTTCTGAAAAAAGTAGGACAAAAGCGCAGAAGACAGAGCCTTTTTACTATTCAGATAGCCATTTTGAATATCAAAAATGTAATTCTTGAGAAAGCTAAGGACCTGAAGGTTTGTTCTTACTACCTTAAACCTGAGATACCTTTTGTGTTGTGAGTTCTGAAGGAAGAAGGAAAGTTATGAAATATCCGTTATATGACATGGACAAACTGCAAGAGCATTTTGCAAGTTCATTAGTATCTGCTCCAAATCATCAGGTATTTTCAGTTTATATTGCCTAAGTCAGATAATTATCCATTATTAGAAACTGTTTTTCTATGTCTTCATCTGTAATACTAATAGGCTGAAAAGTGAAAGTGATTAGCAATTGTTTTACTGAGAATTTGCGAAAGATTAGGCACATGCCCATGTCATCTAATATGTGTCAGCTGGGAAGCAATAACCTTAAAAAGAGTGATTGAAGAAGTGTGGGAGATCTGATCACTTGCAGTCTGCTGTAACTTGACTGATCAATAGCAGTGTTGGTATTTTCACCGTCTTTTTAAATCTTTCGGGCTTTTAGTTTGGTTTGGTTTTGTTGTTTGTTTGGTTTTTTTTTCCTTTAGAGCTGGAGTATGCTTTCTGATACCAATAAAAATGGGTAGGAACTGCTCTTACTCTAGTTATGCTTCCTTATAATCCAGACCCACATTTCTGAGATCCCTCTTGTTCATGATCCAGCATACACTATAATTATGAAAAGTCTGGAAAAAGATCTCCTGACAAATTAGTTTTTCTCCATCAATCCTGAAACTTAACACATAGCAGAAAATATACTGGGGAGAGAAATTAAATGAGAGGAAGGAAACAAAAAACCCCACTTCACTCAAGTGAAGTATATTATAATTTCTTCTAAAAGAAAGAGAATCAAGGTTGAGAATGGAGGGTTAATTAAGTGCAATCCAACCTAAGAATTCAGATGGCGTATTAAAATATTACATGCTAGAAAAGAATTTACAACAAATAGTCATGTGCTTTCTTAGTCCACCCTAATAATGCCAGAAACGCTATGCCAGACAGTCAGCTACTCTGTTGTCTAGACAAATAGCATATTCTTGCTAATTGCAAGTACAAAGGCCAAATTAAAAAGTAGGTTTTATGGTAGCAGGAAATGATAGAAAATGGCCTATGCTCTCATAAGCTGTTTTTCTTCTGATTACTTGAAATGGAATTGAAATCCTGCACATGAAATTATACTGATTTCATCAACTATGAATATGTATTTTCCAAAATATATGTCTATGAACATATGGATCATATTTTCAATGCATGTCTCAATTTGAGCAGTTATTAAAAGTCATCTGTTTCGTAATATTTAAACTATTTCCAGTGTTAAAGCTCCACTTCTTAGGCATGATATTTTCCTGCAACATTTGCAAAGAATTGTGGGGGTGTTTGAGGAGGGGGTAATATTCTTTACATATATGTTATTTGTTTTGGCATTTACACAGTCATCTACAAGAACTTTATCCTGGTCACTTCCTTGTTCTGACTTTCCTGTTATGTATCTGTTTTGCCCTGTTTGTCTTGAGATGAAAATGGAGGTGCTTTACATTTGTGCAGGATGATGAATCACAATGAAATTTAGAGCACATTGCCACCTCGTTACCTAATTACAGAAGAGGCCTTATTTTCCATTGCATCTTTTCCTCTGAAGCCTTGTGTGAAGTGCACAAAAAATTATCATCAGTGAAGTCCTAGAGTATGACAGAATGATTCTAATACTCATGGGACTCCTCATGTGGGTAGTACCTGCGAAAAGAGTTGCATTCATGGCTATAGCCCAGTTGTGGATGTCATGTTTTCTGAATGCTGCTATGCTGTTCTGGGTATACTAAACCACCAAATGTACATTGTCCACTTATACCTTTCTAAACCTGCTGATAATTACAGCTACTTACTACTGAGCTGCTATACCATGTAAATAGATGACTTTTGCTTGTATACTTCAGTGCAATAGCCACCCACTTCTGGATTGGGATGGCAGCCATAAAGTAGGTATACTCCTGCTCCAGAGCTCATACTAAACCAGCACAGGAATATGAAGATGGCTTCTGAAGTCCTGAAATTAGGACACCCTACCACTTGCTAGTGGGTAGATAAAACCATCCAGGACCACCAAGACAACACCAACACACTTTGGCCTGGAATAAGAAAGAATGACTTACCTGTGTTTGTGTTCAGTACTCATAGCAGTGTCTCTCACAAAAGAGTTAAATTGTTGGTATCACAGTGTAGATAACAGTATTTCCTTTATTGTGGTTCTCAATGAAATTTCCAGTGCTCTGTTGGCTTTTCTAAACATCAGAAGTCGCAATCTGTTGCAACATGTTGTTCCAAAACCATCAGCATGGATAGTGGTGGAGAACAGGTAAGAGCCCATACCATACAGGTTATAATATTTGCATAGTGCAGACAAGCAGGTGGCAGGACAAATGCTAGAAAGCCCTTTCTAGAAAAATCAAAAAGAGTTTGGGTGTGAGGTGGTGTGCTGGTGGATGTCGTATCTGGTATGCAGTGACAGGGACACGTGGAATACTCTGAAACAATTGTCAGGCCTGAGATATGACTGCTGCTTGCCCACCGGGACCCAACAGACCAGTGCAAATGTTGTCCTGGTGCCTTATCTGACATATGAGAGACATGGGGAGACATGTCCATGGAGAGACAGCAGAATCTGTCATTGTCTGAAATTAAGACTGGAATGCATCATAATAATTGACTAGTCTATTACCCTATGCATATCTCTTGTCATCTCTCTGGAATAGGTCAAGTCAATTTCTGCTGGCCCCTGAGAAAAGGATGAGAGAGGGTTCCCCAGCCAGCTGCAGTGGGACAAAATGATGTCACATATAGACACATCTATAGCACTGGATTAATGATTAGTTGGCATTATCTTGGGCCAATATATAAAAGCTTGCTAGGCAGATTTAGATTGCCAGGGAATCCTGTGTTTAATGCTCTCTGGCAAGGTCAGAACTGAGACCCTGGGAAGGAGGAACTGCCACATCACGCTCCATCTGGGTGCCCCGCAGCTGCAATGTGGAGGTGGACCACCATGGCCATGACTACAGGCCTTGTCCTTTATTTATGAGACTATCATGGGATGTTCCTCTGCAAAGAAGTGGCATTCCTTGGGTGACTCTGACTGTTTGGGTCCTGTGGATTATTGCACTGCAGGAGCCCACACTCACAGGGTTATCAGCCAGATCGCTTTCACAATGTCTTTCATGTCCAAAGACAAGACAATGTGAACCGTCTGAGAATTTGCCCTGAAGTGAGCTCCTGCAGGATGATACAGAGACTGCTATAAAACCTTTGATCATTCTGCTACAGCTGTTGAAGTGCTGCACTGAAGTTTGCCCCACTGAAGTCCCCCTGCCTGCTCTGTCTTTTGTCATCTCTGCCAAAGGAAGCAGCACCAGCCCTCTGTGATTCCTGCACCCCCTGAACCAGGATGCTGTTCTGCACTGCCACGGATGGGAGCTTGGCAGTGACTTCAATGCAACCAGATGTCTGCACAAGGTCTCCTATTGTGCTTGGTCCTGTTATCAGAGACTTAAAAGGAAGAAGGCACTTCTTACGTTCCCCTATGTGACCCAGAGCAACAGCTCCACATATGGATTTTTTGTTCTTTTGGGGAGAAGGGAATGAAGGTGGGTCTCGCAAAATAAATTGCAGGACTTTTTGTTTTGATTAAAGCCATTGTGCAAGCACTGCTTGTATTTACTGCAGTAACATTCCTACAGCTACACTCACAATAGAAGGCAGCTTATTTTTAAGACGACAGGAAGACTTGACAAAAAGTTACAGTAAAGCAAGAAAAGCTAACAACATTGATAAATTATGCCCTTCTAAAATTATAAGCCCCAATTCTTACTTTGATATAAAACTTTTGGTTTCTAGCTGAAGGCTAAAAAATGTTACAATGATAATGTGCTTTCTCAAATGCAATAGCAAGGTGAAAGAAAAACCATCCAAATACAAGTATCAAAACTAACCGTGTTTTCTTTTACAAAAAGGGTATTTTTTGTCCCTGGAGAAATGCCACATTCCTGCCTAAAGCATAAAATACAGTGAAAGAATACATGGCAGTATTTAAAACATGTAGATGAGCTCCAGAAACTTCTAAGGGCATTAGCATAGCTGGCTGCAAAGAAGGTACTATTTATCTTAGGAGTCACTGGGTAATGTGTAACATACACAGAAAAGAGAGGTACAAGGTCAGCCTTCTTCTGCTTAGGAGCCCTGGTAGTTTGGAATTGGAAGTATTTTTTATGAGGCCCTCTGTCATTTAAGTTCCAGAAAAAATACCGTAGCAAACAAATTCTTTCAACCTTTCCTTTTCTCTCTCATTTTCTGTTTTAGGAAATCAAGATATTTTCTGTTTTTTTCATCTTGAGAGTCCTTGAAAACTAAGAATAGATGAAAGAAAAATACTAACCAGCTTCTTCCAGAAAAATTACTGTATCTATAGATTCATATATTTTAGGGTTTCAAAGGAACATTATGATTACCTAGCTAGAACTGCCTGACAGGCTGTAAAACCTCACCAAGTAATCTCTCCATCAAGCACATAACATCTGTTTGAGTAACTGCATACCTCTTAAGAGAGATACCTAGTCATGATTTAAGGGCTGCAAGTGATGAAGTTCTGCAGTCCTTTCTCAGGATCTGACTCAATGAAAACATTGGCATATCATGCTCTCTGCCTGTTAGGTTTGGAGGAACAGAAAGAAATACCTGGCTTTAAATAGAGTCTTGTTTGAAATCTGTATGAATAAACTCTACAGAATTTAAAACAAACAAAAAGAGAATACATCATAAGCATACTTGTGCACCACCTTGCCTTTTGTAAGGGCACAAACCCATATCATATCCTTTTTCTTGGGATTTTCAAAGAATATTGACAAAAAAGATTAATCCAACAGGTGGATCACTTTGGGTTTAAACTGTTTTCCTTGTCTAATTCAGTGACCTACAGGAACAGTTTCCAGCCCTCTATATCGTGAATTGTTACTGAACCACAGAAGGGAAGGGGTTGGAAGGGACCACTGGAGGTCATCTGGTACAAACCCCCTGATAAAGGAGGTTCACCTAGAGCAGGTGGCACAGGACTGCATCCAGGCAAGTTCTGAATGTCTCCAGAGGAGACTCCACAACATCTCTGGGCAGCCTGTTCCAGTGCACAGTCACCTTCAAACCAAAGATGGTTTTTCTCACGTTTAGATGGAATTTCTTGTGTTCCAGTTTGTGCCTATTGGCTCTTGTTCTGCCACTGGGCACCACTGAGAAGAGTCTGGCCCCATCTTCTTGACACTGCCCTTTAGATATTTTTAAGCATTGATAAGATCCCCTTTCAGTCTTCTTCAGGCAAAACAGACCCAGGTCTCTCAGCCTTTCCTCGTAAGGGAGATGCTCCATTGTTCCTCACGCACAGACTAGCCTTGTTTTATGTGTAGTAATATTCCACCTTCAGTATTTTTTTAAAAACAATAATGTCAAGAGAATTACAGCAGAGGCACCAACTTTAAGTAGTGAGGTAAGTTCTCTCGCAAGTGCCATAGGAATTCAAACTTCTGTACACTAACAAGACTTCTGGTGTTCAGAGTTGACATCAGGGCAAAATGGTGACTGAACTGCTCACTTACTGAGAAATACCACAAAAGCATACAAGCTCTGTGGGAGAAGTAAGGACTAACTGGCATTCTGATCAACACATCCGTGCCTGTGGTAGAAACTGTATAAATATATTTGGTTGTTAGATATGATCAAGAAACCTGATAAAATCATATAGCCAAAAGGTGGCATTTTCTGAACAGATCATGTTAGGATATGAACCTATGCTCATATGCAACTTTACATACCGACAGAGGTTACTTGCCCTCTTTCAGACACATTAATAAATAGTAGAAAAATATTTCAGAATACAATAACATTGCCAAAACATGACCATATTGGTACTCTTGTTTTCTGTGGTAGTGAACATCATGTGTACACAAACATTCAAACTATAGTAGCTCTTCTCTTTGAAATAACAAATGTTTCCAATATTCATTTGCACCATCTGATACGAGAATAGATTTTGCTTACGTCCAGTGGTGTCCTGCTATTGCTTGAATTGACTGTCACAGCTGAAGGTCACAGGGTGACTCAGTGCCAATACAAACAGATAAAATACTGGGAAACCACTTTTAAAAACTCTTACCTTATCAAAAGCAAGCACAAACTCCTGAAAAATGCAAACTTTGAGAAAAGAAACATCAGTCCTGGTTTCTCAGCTCATCTTAGAAAGCTGAATCACCAGACAAAGCAGTCATAATCTTTTCATACCGAAATAAAACAAGCTAGGATTTTACTTTGGGGCTCAAAACAGCTCAGTACATTTCCCTAGTCAGACAGAGACTTCCTGTGTCATGTTGGATAAATTGTATGGGACATGGTTTTTGAAAGTATGTAAATGCCTAGATGTACATTTAGATGTGCATTGGGGTACTTGCTACAGATTTGCATAACTAACAAGCACTGAAAATGAGCATCTATCTACCTTTAAAATGATATTTAAGTATTGTTCCCAAAGGTAAATGTGTGGATCAGTAGGTATTAACAAGTCCATGATTCCAGGATATTATAAACAATGAAATTCAGATTTTCACTTTACATTTTGTTGATAAGGTAGTATGGTGCCCATAAAGCCTTTGAGAACTGACAGTTCTGACAGTCTACTCTAGGAGAGTAGTGCTCCCCTCTGTAGTATGAGAATAATTGTACCTTCACTACGAGCTGTCAAATAAACACAGGACACATTTTGAGACAGTCGTATCATGTCATAATGTAGCCATATTTCAAGCTTTAGTTAAGACAAGGAAAACAAAATATCCGCTTGCTGCATAAATACACGTTTGTTCTGTAACTTGCTCTCTTTTTTGCCACAGCTCATCAGAGGAGGGAAAAAATGCATCTCACTTCTCATACAAAAATATAAATTACATAGGGGAGATTCCTTACACCAAAAATTGATAGCATGTAAGTCGTAGAAATTGCATAGTGGAGTGCTGCTCAGTAGCTCCTGGAAGTTGCTCAGCACCTCAGAATCAGGGCAGAATTTATATATTTGTTTCAGGCTTGATTCTGCAGTAATAAATTAAATGAGTCATCGCAACTTATGCAGAATTCCCTTGAAACCAAGAGGACTAATTACACAAAAATCACTCAGGATAGAAGGAGTTAGACCCTAAGAGAGCACAGCTACATGCACTTTAGACGATTGAAAAAGCTCTTTCCACAATGAACATCGCGTATGTATGAATAAGCTAATTGCTGATGGGAAGGCACTGATGGTGTTTATTAGACATGATGGTTCAGAGCAACATCTGGCACAAGTAATCCCTTGATTTGAGGAGCCTGGAAGGGATATTGGGGAAAAACAATTTAAACATATTTCTTACAATCCTTCATAAGCATTTACTACGGCAACCATCAGAGGTGGGATAATGCAGAAAGTGGTTACTCTGACAGTTACTATAATCCAATGCTCAACTGTCACAAATTTCACCACACGTATGAGAAACTATAGCACAATTGGAAAAGGATATTCTCAGAATTCCAGATCTTAAACTTCAGCATTTCCACTTGTCATTTTTTATATGCCACGATGGACCAGTAAGATATGACTACTGAGGATCTTTATGTTGACAAAGTAGATAGTGCAGACATTATGAGATTGCTGTATGCAATTTAACAGTTTAGTTTTGCTATACTTTTTAGTTTTATAGAAATACATTTTTTTCTTTGTACTAAGAGGCAAAAAAGAGTTCTGCTTCAAATTAGTCAACTATGGTTAGTCCACTTTAATTATTGCAAATAAAAGTGTTTTATTGTTTTCTTCAATCGGACTGGCAGAGATCACTTAGAGCATTCAACTAGAAGAGTCTCAATAAAAACTAATCAAAAGCTCCTGTGAGCTTGAGCATGGGATCTGGTAAACTGCATAACAAATAAAACATAATTCTAAACATTCATGTTTACAAAAAAAATTACAAAATCTGAACAATAAGTTAATAAAGTGAAACAGTTATCTACTGTTCAGATATAAAAATCCCAGCAACTTAATTTATATATCACTATAGCAAACATGACAAAATTGTGAATAATGCTATCCACTGTCATAAGTGGTGCTTCAAGATTTCCAACAGAAAACTCATATTTTAATTTTCTGTTCATATATAGCCAAAAGTAAGAGGCAAAGCCAGCCTAGCAGTAATCCAAGGTTCTGCAGGAGAAACATCAACCAGGGTCGCCGTGTCTGAATATGAGTCATTTCAGGAAGCTAAAAAAAGAATAAGACACCAGAATGAGAGCCAGATATATTCATCTCTGGGAAAAAAATTCTTATGGGAAAACAAGGCAAACTTCATTAAAAAACCTTTCAAAATGCTGAGTTTCTGAATATAGCTATTAATCTGTAGCATGTTCTGTACATTTTAACAATGCCAATCTTGACAGTGAAATATTTAAAATAATGAAATTCTACACATTTTGGTTCTTTCACTAGCACTGACAAGAATTATAAATGAGATTCCAAAATTTGTTAACTTCTCAATATTTTAAAATAATTTTATACAGCTGTCTGTAAGAAAATGCTTATTAAACAAAATTAGTGATTCCTTTTTGTGGGAATAAACTAGTTTGAGATTTTTTTGTTTCAGTACTATATATAGGGTCAGTCCTGCTCTTACTGAATTACTGGCAACACTCCTATTTACTTGTGCTTTAGTAAACATACAAGTAGAAAACAGGATTTCTAAAATACGCTTGAAAAAATTACATTTACTACTGTTCTTTGTGAGTTTTAAATCAAGTAAAGGAGCAGCAGCTGTTTATAATCATATTAAAAACTACCTACATTGACCTTCCACCCTACCTGTTCTCTTTTATCAGAGTTTTAAACAAAATTAATGTCTTAACAGAGCCTGTGAAAATGATGTCTCAGGCTCAGACTATTTTGGTGTTTATGCTTTACGTATTATAGACACCAGGAGAGACACTAGTGACTGCTGAATACTTTCACATCAAATTCGGAAATAAATGTAGACCAATAGCCTGATACTGACCTTTGGTTTTGGTTGGGTTTTTTTGCCTATTTGTTGTGAACTCCAAAACAAGAGCAGGTGGTCCTGCCAGTCTCCCATCACCCCTTCCTGCTCCACTCCCAGCCTGAATGAAGCTACTTATTTACTCTGCTCTTTAGAGCCTCCTCACAGGAGCTGTAACAGCATCAGCCACTGGGAGACAGTGGAGTGGTGCTGACCAAGGAGGCTAACAGGGTATCTTTACCTCTATTTGCTATGCTTGTCCTTCCCTCTGTTAGAGGGGGGTGTCTCTGGCTCTGCTTCTCCTGCACGCTTCTTTCTCTAGAAGTTGGCATGGGCCCAAAAGAAAACTATAGTGAAAAATCTGCCTCCACTTTAGAGTTTTGCATAAAAATAACAGGCTAACGTAAACATCTTCGTAACTCTGGGCAGTGGTTTAAATTATGGTACAAATTCACATCTTAGAAGCTCATGTAGTTATGTTTAATTTGTATTTAAGGATCATCAGAAACTTTTAATCTAAAGCAAATGTAAGCACCTTGAAGTTCTGATGTAAATAAAAATCTGAAATGAAAGCTTGTAAGTGTTCAGACTATGTGGTTTTTGTTGTGTATATAAGTAATAACTGTTAATTTAGACCTAGGCCTGAATCCAGGCTTCTAGTTTAGACCTTCGGTCTTTCTTATTTGTTCTTATACGTAGTGTATTTTGCCCTTTTTCCCAGTACCTGAATGAACAAGTTCTCTGAATAGAAAACTTTTTTTCCCTTCCACTGCAAAAGCTATCACTTTCTCTTATCACTGTCAGTGTCAATTTATGAGTTACATGCACAGTAGGTTTCTAAGAAAGATTTAAGGAGGAATTCTCAGCAAATAGTACCCTTCCTATGTCCAGTGCAGATCTTTGCTTCTTCCACCCAACTATGTGCACGTTATCAAGTGCACAGACCATTTCTATAGCCTTACCTAGTATGACATCCCTGCTTATCTCTTTGAAAATAAAAGTTGATTACTGACACAGTATCAGCTATGGTTTCCCAACCCTCTCTGAACACAAATGTGTGTGGTTCAGCAGAGAAAAGCTTGTTGTTTAGAAAGCATAAGCCTATTCAACCGACAGATGCAAAACACTTCACAAATTAAAGGAAGGTAGCACCACATCCAAACTGGTGGATGCCATCACACTTGCTAATGCTTGAAGTCTGTTGGAGGCAAAAGAGCCACTGTTAATCAAGGGACTACTCTATTCCCACTCTAGCTCATGTTATCATGACCGCACAAAAGATATGAAGAATTAGGAAGCAGCATGCTGAAAGAAGGCATGAGGGACTCTCAACCATGCGCTGGCTAAACAAGAGTTCCACCAAGCTGGGGCATATATGGCACAACTGCTGCACTGCAACAACCCTTTAAGTCACTTTTAAAATACCCCTTTTTCTCCAA
Organism: Aegotheles bennettii; assembly: GCA_013398125.1. Classification (NCBI taxonomy): domain Eukaryota; kingdom Metazoa; phylum Chordata; class Aves; order Caprimulgiformes; family Aegothelidae; genus Aegotheles; species Aegotheles bennettii. The sequence goes on from VZRW01001322.1 coordinate 137,985, forward strand.
AATCAGATAGATTTTTAAGGTTAGTCAAAGAAAACATCAGTTAGTTGCCTCAGGAAGTGGTTGGTTAGCTCCTGTTTCTTTGTTATCCCTACTGTCCTTCTTGCTTCTATCTCCGTCCTTTCAAATGAGACATTAAGTCTTCCTGGTCAGGAACCAGTATGATCTTGTGTGTCATTCAGAAATGACATCCCAGTCTTTGTTTAATACAATACATTTGATTGCATAAATAGCCATAATGATTACTTCAGAGACACTAATTTAAGATGCCGATAAAGGATTTTTAAGTGTGTTTTCCAAGAGGAAAAGGCAATATGTTTTGTCAATAAATGAGTGAATTAGGAGTGAGTTGGTCTGTTCCATTCCATACATTGGTGTCTCAAGTTTCAATTCAGACTAAATTTATGTTAAAAAAAAAGTATGTTAATAATGAAAGGATATTTGGAAACAGTGCTAAGGTATGATTTTATTTATGACCTCTTATGACACCAAATACAAAAAAATCTCACTATGCTGCTCATAAAAAGCTGGTTTTCAGGAGATTTAATTTTGGTGAAACAAGCAGATGCACAATATTACAGGTGTTTACTCACATGCATATCTTGAAGCAACAATTTATGGTGCAATATTACACCTGTGCATACACATTCGCAAGACAAAATACTCCTGCCTTCCCCAGTCACTGGGAAGATGAAGTTTTGCAGAAATCCTTGGTGAAAAATGATGTAGAATATAAATAATTTTATCTTTTGGCCTTTTCCTCAAATTTTTAAAATTATTAGCCTACGTTACTTGCTAATGTTGCTAGAATGCCATTTGTATAAATGAAAAACCTTTAATTTAGAAGTAGTTTTGTGCAACCTTGACTGCGGGAGCAGTCTTACAGTGCTGTCCTGCCACCAAACAGCCATCTCGTACCCCTCAATGTTTCTCAACGCAGAAACCAGTGAGGCTGTTCAGTCTTAATTAACTGCTGATCTCTTATTTAACTGCTGTTCTGACAAGCATATGAATATGTGAAACCCCATAAAACAAATACTGAATATTATAGCTGAGCTTTGTACACCATTTAGTATTTTTACCCCATTAGTAGGAACACTGATGACTGCTGTTTGTAGATGAGAAGTTATTTCTGTGCAGGAAGTCGAAAAATACATAAAGCATAGCTCATTTTCTTTTGAGATGTACTTTACAAACATGAAATTTTCAGTTCTATAGATTCCTGCAGTGCTACAAGAATATTTTTTAAATATAGTAATACTTGTAATATTCAACAAGGTGAATACACCTGACAAACATAGGTGTGCACCCCAATGGCAGTTCTTTTGACAAAACTCAGAGAAAGGTTGATTGGAATCTCTATCAATAAAAGGGAGGTGCGAGAAATAAGATCCTCCTCACTCTCTCCCTTCTTTCTCCTCTTTATATCAAGTATAAGATTTTGGTGAAAAGCTGAGAACAAGGGAAAACACATCCCTGTCTCTGCCTGGAACTGTGTCATCTCTTGGGATTTACAGCTGGCACATTGCTTTGAAGACTCAGGGGAAAACATGGTGTTGTTCTGGGAGCTTGCGGACCCCTAATGGATGCTGATCCTACACTGAAGGAAAAATACACCTAAATCATTCTTACCCACATTAGTAAAACCATGCCAATTGAGTAAGTAGACAGCCTCACTTCCAAATTTCTCTGTAAGAACAAGATGCCACTTGGTACACAGTGTTCTTGTCTTTTATTTACCACCTCAGTCAGGACTGTTGACACATCCACAATCCTTAGGCAGTTCCCCCACAAGCTCTTACGAGCACTTTATGTTCACTTTAGGTTTGTTGCAGTAGCAAAAATAGGCTAAAATACACTCAAGGTCTAAAGTCAATTATTATAAGTAGATTTTTAAATAGGTTATAATACTGGCATGGCATACCAGGTTTAAAGTATTATGCTCGAACCTGGTAAATGATATTGCAGGCATGAGGTGGGGTTAAGTAGTAAGTACAACAGAGAGACAGTCAGACTTTGGAAAAGTACAATAATAATTTATAAAAAGACAGACCTTCATTCTCCCCCCTCCTCCGCTTGATCTAATCACTCAGAATATTTGGTCTTTGTTTAGAAGCACATAAGTAACTGTATATTAACATACATTGGTTAAAGAGCTGTATGACACTTAAGCTGGCAAGGTAATTTTGGTTCTGCAAGTAATTTTGGTTATTACAAGTGTAAGAGGCATCTCTTCAATAAATGATGTGGCCTGAAGCATCACATTCTTCCACAGTCCTTAGACCTTTCTCCTAATGTATATCTCCACATTTTATTTTTCTATAGTCAGATCATTGCTATTGAATTAGGAGTGTGAAAAATGATGGGCAAATATGAAAAAGTAGGGTTTTGAATTGCTTAGGAACTCATCCAGACCTCTTTGAGTAAGAAAGGCTGGCCAGAAAGAGCACAGGATAAGCATCTTGCATTTTAGTTCAGAAACAGCAAATTCATGTTGAAACAATGAGTGAAAAATATATAAAGAAAGGGCAGTAAAAAGCAAAAACGTAACCAACTTTCTCAGGATTTTAAAAAACCCTGCAGGTTCAAACATAAGTTGTACTAAGTAATTCTATCAGACCTAAAAATACATTGTTTACCTTTCTCCCCTTAAAAGTCCTTTACGCCTTTCTCATGTATTACCCTCTTAATAGCATCTATTTCAACTTTTTACTACTAATTACAACTAGCATGGCAGTGACACCAAACCAGACTATTGTTCCAAGCACTGTACACACACAGGGCCAATGACATGCTCTTCCCCAGAAGCCTATGAATTATTTTTCCCTCCAAATTAATCCACCTGAATTTGTCTGACACTCATCTGTGATGTGTCTATGTTAAAAGGAAAAAATAACAATAGGCTGAAGTTCTCACCATTTCTGCTAAAGATAAATATAAGAACATTCCAGCTGTAACAGTAAAAATCCAGTTTTGAATGCATGGCTCAGTTGATATAGAAAGGCCAATATAAAGTCCTAAGAATGCTGTTAGTGCACTTATAAAATTCATCAAAATTGCAACCTTCGTGGGCAGCCCTGTACTTAGCAGCACAGCGAAATCTCCTGCATAGAGAAAAAGACAGAAAACTTATTATTTAGCTGATAAATGTACTCGTAAGACCCTTGGTAATAAAAAATGAAGCAAAATAATTAAGATATGCACAGATAGTGAGTGACGGAGGACTGCCCTTAGATTTCCACAGAATTAGCTATAAACTCATCCTGTGTGAAAAAAAAAAACAAAACAAAACCAAAAACCACATACTGACTTGCATTTGTTTAGCTGTTCCTAAAGATAGCATACAGTACACAGGAGTGGCTTTCTGTTATTTCTCGATGTTCTGTGACATTTCCAAATTGGATACTCGCAAAAGTGAAGTCACATGCTTTCCCAGAGCTTCTAAATCTTTCTCAGTTGAGGACTTGACAGTTCAGATCATGTGAGAATATGTGCAGCATGGTCATTGAGTGTTTTACAGGTGCTGCAAGCCAGAAAAACCTATACCAGTGTGATTTCAATTTGAGTTTAATTCCTGATTTCAGACCTAATTAAATTTGGTAAGCTTTGCATCAGAATCTCATCACAGATTTTTCTTCTAAAATAAATGATTTCATAACAGGTCCACAGTAAATAATTTTTATAATTCTTCTCTTTGAGTGTAGAAATGCCACTTTGACACTGGGGCACTACTGCTCCAGAGCTAAGAAGGTCTGCTTTTGGAGTTAGCTATTTAGTATTTTGGTAATTTCTTTTCTATGCAAACAACTTCCTAGTTTTACAGCAAATCCCCATCCCAACTTTTTGTTTGAGGAAGTTTTCTATATAGATAGCACGTGAAATCTCCAGTCATTTAAGAACAGAAACGAGAATCCACAGTTCTCATCTCAAATTTGCCAGCATATGTATGCTTATCAACACAATGTCAGGAACAACTTCATCTCTGCTACAAGATTTACCACAAAGAGATAATGAGGATAATGTTCACTAGAACTATCTTTCTGTCCTGCTTGCTAGTAAAATGGGTCATATATCTTCTTTCATTATGTTGCTATTTTTGATTAGCATCACAAATGAGGGTAGCATGAGGAATATATTGTTAAATGGCTCTGCTGCATATTAAACCAATTGGATAGCCCATTGTGTCAAGCACACATGGCTCTTGCTCACAGCTTACTATTTTTTCTGTCTATACACATGAGAATAAAGGGGCGCTCTGACCTGATGGTATTTACATTTGGAGAAGGTGAGATGGGATGGTATCCAATAACAAGGGCAGAAGCCTCCACTCCTTTTTGTGAAGGGGAAAGAGGAGAACACAGCCTATTTATATATCCATCTCACACATCAATCTTACAGTTCATGATGCTATAAGCAAGATGAACTGTCACTAATGTTATACAGGAAAGAATTTTTTGGAAAACCTGGAACTACAAAGAAAATAATGAAAAAAAACACATATATATTTCTTACCCATTTCATGAGGAATTTCGTGGCATAAAATAGCAACCGTCGTTGTCACACCTGTTTCTGTTGACGAAGAGAATGCTGCTCCTATTACTAAGCCATCAGCAAAATTGTGAAGACTGTCACCCACCAGAACCATTATTGCTAACAAGCTAATTTTCTTCCCTAGGAAAAGACAAACAAGCAAACAAACAAACAAAAAACCCAGAAGTTTTAACACAAACAAAGATTATAATTTTTGCTATGTTACAAATGATTTGGTTTTTTGGTGACTTCACATATCATGTTCCGAAAAGTCATAATAATCAGAATAAAATAGTGCTTATCTGTTTTGTCCTTTTTGTTACACTTACTTCAATACATTAAAAAAAAAAAAAAGTAGGCTGTAGAATAATTCAGAGATGCAAATATCAGGAAGTAGCTTCCTTATTTTTACTAGGTCAACTGACAAAAAATTAGAATTCGGTTTGAGTCCAGACTCATGATATATCCTAAGGGTTTCCATTAATCTTTCTTTGGTTGCCGAAATTCACACAAATTTTCCTAGATGATATTTTTTTTCTTTAAAAGGTGGGAGTTTTTCTACCATCATCCACAGAATTCCACAGCTATAGTGAAGATGAATATTTAGTCTCATTCAGCTGATCATTTTAATACTGTAAAGCATGCTACTACTGAGTAATATTTTCAGGGTCATTTTTTTATGAGATTGTATTACAGTGAAAGATAGAGATGAAAAGCAAAAAGCCTCAGAGTACCACTATTAGTACAGTGTTACAGCATGCTCATTTTCAACTATTGTTCCAATCAATTAATGTCTGTTATGCTCACAGTGCTCCTGTCTGCAGCATTGCTCATGGATGCAGATGGCTGTTTTTCTTTTCCATACTGTTCTGTGACCTTGCTTTAGTGTTGAACAGTACATTGGATGTTCACAATCAGGCATCTGTCATGAGTGGAAAGGTGCTACTAGTGATACAAGTACTGAAATCAAGCTAGGGAGTTAGGGAAAAGCTCTCTGTCCAGCCTGTAACCCAGATTGATTCATGGGGAGGGATTTTATCTCTTCAAGTAGCAATGAGGCTTCATATAAAGAATCAATGTCTAGGCTTAGCAACATGTAATTGGTTCCCCTCTCCTGTGCTTTGCTTCATCCATTTTATCCACAGCCTTACAAGAAGGACCTCCTAATGCCTCTCAGGAAACTCATGCACCTTCCCTCTACCCAGTATGGACAGAGCACTTTTCAAAGGGTAGCATGTATGACTGGGCCCTAACACGTATTTTCCTGACTTTTGATGGCCCCACACAGACATAATATGACAGTCTAAGGAGCTAATGTGGAGCTGTACAGAACTGTCTGAATATAGTTGTTACAAGGTTTCACTTCAGTAATACTTTTCCAGAGATGACCATTTTATAGTGATGAGGGAGATGTTTTTCTTACAGAAACTGGCTAGAACTGAAGTCTTCAGACTATTATAAAAAAACCACACAGCACATAAAAGCCTAACAACTGTATTCAGAAAATCCTCCCTAGTTGCCTGGGAGCTCTGCGGGTTCAGAAAAATTGGCAGGCTTGCTAGATTTTCCTGCCAGCTTACAGAGCCAGACGTGGATGTCCCCAGTTTGCACAGTTCTTTCTAAACAGTATGGGCAGTTTATAATCAATAGTGCAGAGCATAGTTACATAGAAATAATAGACGGCTACATTACATTAAGTTTGTGATTTGTAATAAGCACTGGAGAGGACAAAATCATGGCCTGCCCTGAGATATTATTAGTCTGTTTTATTCAAGTATCTGATTGTTGAAGAAGATGTACTGTAATTACTGGAACTCACTCCAGCATGTTGTCTGTAATGTAACATAGGGATCAGTTTAACATTATGGAGCAATTGCAAATGTAAGCTTTGTGAACTTAGTTGACTGAAAGTTAAGAAGATGCATATATAAACAAATCTGAATGTTTATCTTAATTTACTTTCAGCCTATTTTAAAGCAACTTTGTTACTAGCAATTATCTCACTGCATTATATTGCTACAATGGTAACTACTAACTTACTACCCTATTTCTACAAAGTCTCTTCTTAAACAATCCTACATTTATTTGTGATAATTTTCTCGGCTTACATAGGAGATCAGAACTCATAAGAAATTATATTCCGTAATTTTCATAAAGATAATGTCTGCAGGACTGCCACCATAGATTATGTTTTTTAAGAAGGGTTTAAAGCAAATGTTTATCCATAAATAGACCTTTTTTCCAATGTTTTCATTACTCATACAGCAAAAATATTTCTAGTTAATGTAATGTCTCACTGAGTATATCAAATATAAAATGCTAAAGTTTAATCTTTTCAGATATTGTTGCAACAAGTGTGGATAAATGAGAAGGAGCAGGCCAGTGAGTAATCTTTTTCTGCCAGTAGTTTCTTGCTTTCCGAGTTACTCACTGGCTATCTAAGGTGACGGACTCCTCTTGCAGTCCTACTTTATATGTGTTTACAGCGAAGTCTGGCATGTCTGGAGATGTCAGGGTTCTGTCTTAGAGCTGCAGATTCCATTCCATTTTGGGACAAAACACCTAAAAGGTTAGCTCAGTATCAAGGTACCCAGGTATGTTTATGCATTTAGCTATTCATAAGAACTGTAACAATGCAGACTTTTGAAAACATGCATTCTCAAAAAAAAGAACTAAAACAAAACAACCCTCCTTCTCTACTATGGTTTGATTTACTACAGAGGTAAAACTGAGCTATGAGGAAAAAATGGAACTAAACAAAGAATTTTACTGAGAAACTATCCCAAATTTAGTTATAGGCCAAATCTAGTTATTTGGAACAAATAATGTTGAGATTACTAGAAATTTGTTTGTGCTTAGCAGGTAGAGATGATTGAACAGAACAGAAACATCTAGAGATGGACAGTCACACTGAAATTGGCACTGGATTGTGTAATGCTGGATAGATGAGACTAAAGAAAAGGAAATCCAGATTTCAGATGCCTCAGAAATGGAAATAAAGTTCACAAGAACAGAGAAGAATATTAGAAATATAGAAGAAGATAATGACATTGCTAAATAAATCAAACTGATGACCTGAGATCCAAGATTACAAAATAAAGAGAATGAATTATAGTAAATAAATTGATTTCAATTAAAATGTTATTCTCTTAGCTGAATGACTACAACTATACTAAATTCACCAAGGTCACACAAGTACGGTCAAAGGCAGAGTTTGGTTTATGCTTTATTTTCCCTTTTTTTGGACTAAGTAGCAATGAAACAGAGAATATAATAATTATTCTGAAGCTTACTGAAGAAAACAGATTATCCTGAAACTGAGAGCCATCATGAGCCTGTAATTCCATACATGTAATAAATCATTACTTGTTTAAAGAGGCTATCGCTTTATAATGTAAGAGAAGGAAGCAGAATTATATTAGTACAGTGAGCCAAAAAAGCAATTGTTTCACTACCTTCAGAAATAAAAGCCCAAGCAAAGTTTACAGTTATAAAAATCTGGTTTGTATTAAATTTTGAATTTTTCCCTTTAGAAAAACAGTCTGCAACAGTGAGTAAACAAACACTAAAGCATGGACAATATAAGATCAATAAACTTCACAATTACTGGGCTGCCAGCTGAAAAGATGTTTAAGAAAATATTTAATTATGTAACCAAGGACCATCAGATGTCATGAGGTAGCACACAGAAAACAAGCTAAGACAGCTTGACACTTGCAATTCCATCTTAACTCTTAAGGTTTTTCTAGTTGCTTGTTTAGTCTTTTTATTGATACTAACTTTTTTTGCTGATCACCCTACTTTCTGGAGGAACTTCAGCAGACTCAGAATCTTCTGGGCTTCTCTAGTTAAAAGCAAAGATAATGAATCAGTGTTAAGGGGCTTTTCCAGCTTCTGCTATAAACAGAGGAAAACATCACATAAATTCAAGCTTTTTGAATTACAGATAGTCACTGTTATTTGCATCGATATCATTAGAATCACTTATTGACTACTGTCAGTGTGATTGGTACTGCAGAAACATATAAAAAAGAAATCTCCCTCGCCCAGAAAAGCTTACAGTCTAATTCAGGTAGGAAGACAGACATCCATAAGCACTGTTGTAACTCAAGAAAATAATGTTTCTACTTGAGTACACAAAAATCTGAGCCAAATGAAGAACTGAAAAGGACAACATAATTCAAATTATATCTTTTCATTGTCATGTATCATCTTATTTTGTAGTTTCCTGCTGTATAGGGTGTCTATAGGATTTCCAAAGAAAAATGGGTAGACACCAGAGTCTCTTTGGAATTCATGTTCTTCACAGTTACTCTGTGAAAACACAAGACTAAAAAAGATCATCATAGGTAGGTTTCACAACATTTCAAAATATAGGGCTTTTTTCTTCAGAGTGGTACAGCCTCCAGTGCCTCGCCTCTTGGCCTTTAGCTAGGGTTTTGTCCTTTAGTTAAGGTTTTGTGAAATTTACCTTTATTTCAAGTGAAGAAAGACAGTATCTTCATCCTTATCCTACAGAGTTAATTTGATGCACCAACTCTAATGTTTAACTACCAGAAACTGCAATTGTGGGGAGAGTAGGGAGAATACAAGGAACCTCCCACCCCACAACCCCCCCACAACCTCCCTGAGGCTTTCCTTTCTGATTAGAGAGATTATTAGAAATTTGGGCAAGAGTGGGATAACCCCAAAAAATTGGTTTTTTGAAACTAGTAAAACTGAATTTATGATCACTACCTTTTTCCATTTGGCAAAAAAAAAAAAAAGCATATTGAAGTTATTATGGCAGCCAGTGAAGAGTCAACAGTGTTTTTTTAGGGACAGCAGCCACCACTGCAAAAATGATAGCAGACGTGTACTGGCTGCAAAACAGGATATGTTTCTTGTCTGGTATTAGCCTGGTTGTGATGTGGGATATGTGCTGTAGAGTCACGAGGAAGGAAAGGAAAAGATTTGGTTTTTAAATTCTACATTTTAAAGGAATAATAAAAGTTTTTAATTCCCATGATTGCAGGCAGTCATGAATTCCAGTAATAGTTTCACTTCTCTTATAATATTTATTCACATGCCACTTCTTTGAACTCTGAGTCAAAACTGCAAGACTAATCACTGACCTGAAGGATTTATAAGCTTTTCTTAGTCAACCAGTGTTTGTCTTCCCATTACTCACATGACTCAAAAATTGACCGCTCTTGTACAAACTAGCTAAGCCAGGCTACTTCATGTCATCTATATATAACTTTAAGGGGATCTTGCATCTGAAAGGAGTGATGAGCTCATTCATTATCATAAACAGGAAGCTATGACATGGCTTACAAATTAGTAAAGATTCTTCACTTGTCTGTTTGCTCTGCATTCAATTGAGAGTATCCCAACTGTGTTTGAGAGATTAGCAGTGGCTCACAAGGCTCTTACCCACCACAACTGCTTTAGTAAAATGGAGTTCATATAATTGAATATCTCTGGAGATTCTGATTTAAATAACCAGGAACCTATGTATAAACCTATATATACTATGTATAAATTGAATTTGTTGGAAAAAGAGAAAACAGGTTAAAAGGTATGACTCAATTTAGTTTGCTAAAATCTGTCTGGATACTCTTCACAGACCAACAGAAAATTATGTAACTTCTTTTAGACAAGCACCATACAGCTTACTTATGTTACTCTTCAAATCTGGGAAAAAATGCCCAAGAACAGTCTAAGATTTCACCTGTTCACTAATTATGCACTTAACTCTCACTGCAGAAAATCCTGAAGTTTTTCCCTTGGGAGAGTCTGTCTTTACATATGATACATTTTTTAAAAGAAGGGAGGAGGAAAATCTTTGAGAATTTTATCAACAAAAGGTTGTACAGGAAGCATATTGTTATATCAATTTGATACACACTTAAGAGAAGTTATTGTAAAAATCTGTTTGAAGTCTCTGTAAAAGCTCATAAACTTCAAAATCTAGAGGTTTCTGACAATAATTTCATGTTATAAAGGACAAATCAATACAGATTGAAAAATAATGTTGATTTATTACATTAATTTGGCTCAATTTTTGAGGAACAGAGAAAGAAGGATATAAAATCAGGGAAGTATTTCATATCGGTAACCTACCAACTGTATGGTTGAAGTAGATTTGCCTCTGCCTGAATGTTCATTTAATTCAGATTCCACTGGAAGATCATGGGAATGTCCCCAGTGCCCATTAACTAAAGAAAGGCCCTGCTGAATGAAGATGCTTTGCAATTAGTTCTGAAGCCCAGTGAACACAGGTGCAGTCTTTCTCAGCCTTTTGTGAAAGTTTAGCATTCGTAAGATTTTTTTTTTTCAAAACAAAACATATTGAAAAATTGTTTGCTGGCATCAACATTTTCTAATGCTTATTTGGTTAAAAAAACCCCCTGAAAAGTGAATGAGATAAATCAGTGACAACCGTAATGGTTTAATGAAACTTATTTTGTTCAAAAACTGAAGATCAAAATTTGAAGTTGAGATGGATATAAAAAATAAATTTTAGAATTCATTTAGTTCTGAGTAGAACATGTTTATAGATTTGTGGGATGGTGATCAAGCCCTCCTCTCCAAATAAGAAAAATAAAGGACTACTTTTTACCAAGCAAACAGAATATCACTATCATCAAAATATTCTCAAGCTAAAAATTTCACATAATATTCTTATGGCTGTCTCAAAGATACTGGGAATAGGGACTCATTGTTACTTATCTAAATCAGGCCAGTCATTAAACACTCTCTGTAAAACAGAAAAAGCAAAGGCTTAGCCTTCTTAAGTGACATTAAGATAGCCTACCATGCTGAGAAACTTAATGAGACATCACACTTTGTGTTACATTATACCCTTGTGCATAATCATATTTTCAGGCACCAGCCACACTGAAATAAAGTAATAGAATTACTAGAAGCATGGCAGTGAGCAAGGAGATATTATCAGTATAAGACTGGGTTCTACTGACCACAGCATACATATTAGATTTTCAAACCCATTGGGATGGGGGTCAAAAACTATTTGGAAATTTGAAGATATCATTCTTTAAAATATCTTGTGTTTACATCTAGGTCTTTCTCCTCTTCAAACAGAATCTAGAGTAAACAACTGCCATTACTATTTCATATGGATACATGCTTCACCTGCTCTAGTGCTAGTCATGAAAATATGTTAACGGAACACATTCAATTAACTGTTTCCTTCTTGAGTTATAAATACATGGAGCACATTCATAAGCATACAAGATCCATAGAGCAAACCAAAATAGAAATTGAAGGTAAATCTGGTAGGAGCATTTTGGAAAGCTATTTTTAATGTTTCATTTAACTCATACAAATAGCAATTATTTTTCAGAGTAATTTTAACATTTTGTGCACTGTAAAATCTCAAAATAGAAGAGGTTTTTTAAAGGATAAATTTTACAAAGCTTTACCTGGTCACGTGGTGTTACAAAAAGAAAGAAACACTTTTCTATCAGAAAAAATCCATGAATTCCTCCAATTATTCCCAATAGTTTCCAAATATATTCTTTCCCCTCATAAAAATGTTCTACCTCTTGTGCTTCATGTTTATGTAAACCAAGAGTCTAAAATAAAGAGATAAAGTAAAAAAAAAATAAAGTGGCAATGCTTTAATTTTTACTAGAGTAGTTCATAATGTGTTAATTCAATTTAGTCTCAAAGTTTTATTTTGACATTCTTTCAAATATAAATTGTGTTTTCTGGAACAATGTGTGAATGAAAATGTGGATGCCTCATACAACTTTTGAACAATTTCTCCTAAAACACACTACAGAATCAGCCTCATGAAAGAATTTCATACATGTCTAGAAACCTGAATTTCACAGGATTTGTGCATTTTCTGAAAATTTTTGTGAAAATAGGAACCTTATTTTCTCTGAATTTATCATTCATTGATTTCTGCTTCTTATTACTTGGAGTCTCTCTCTGAACTACAAAGTGCAAATGTAATTGGAATGCTGTGTAGCTGGTTCACAGCTACCATGGAAAGCTTGGTGAGCATTGACTGGGTTTAAAGGAAACTTTTATGTGTGTGTGTGTGTGTGTATGCATGCGTGGTGCATATGTGTCAACATTTTAAAAACAGAAAAGTGTGTATTACCTACCTGAGGAATAAGGTGTAGCAATGCATCTCCAGAAAGGGTCCCAACAGCCAACCCAACAAACAGCTGTAAAATGAGTGTATAGATTTCTTGGCAGGAATTAAATAAAATGAGGGTTGTACCAAACATAGATCCAATAGTAATAAGTAAAACAGCAACAGTGCTGTAACCATATTCTGTAGGGAAAAACAAATGAAACAAAACAAGAGCATCTTTAATCATTCAGTACTTGTATTTGTGTTTGAGTATTTGTTTTGTATTTGTATTTGGTCTTGAGGCTATGTTTTGCCACCTCTGTGTACAAGCACACAAAGTGATTCATTGCACTACACAGATTTTTCTAGTCACGTGTGATACATATGACAGAATCGGAAGCCTAAAAACAATTTATTTTTTTCAGATTTCACAGGTAATACAGTCTAATTCTTCCAAATTTCAGACCTTAAAGAGCTAAATAGACTGTGACTGTGCAGATTAGAGACACTTAGAGCAGCACAGTGAATGGCTGGTCTGCATTTGTTTCCTCTCTTAACAGATTTATGCTTATTATTCTATATCCTCACATGCCACATCTGTGTATTTTTCCAGTCAACACCACATTATTAACCAAATCATGTTCAGTAAGCAAACCAAGGCCTAAAACCTCAGATAAATGTAGGCATCTAATTTAGGTTCTAAGCATAAACTTTTTGGTCCAAATTATATTTACAAATGTGCTGTGGACATATACTCCTTTAGTTACTACATCAGGACCACCTATCTGTTTTTCCCAGTTTACTGGGATTTTTGGAAGATTACTCATAATTCTTCAGAGTTATGTGCTGCTTACATTTCCAATCTTCTGCACAACATGAAACCTGATTGATCTGTATGAAAGTCTTATGATGGAGGTAAAACATTGATGAGAAACAGACATACAGCAACTAATGTCAAATATTCAAAAGTGTCACTTAATGTTTCACACTTTAATAGCACTGCAGATGCTGAGCACCTCATAAAATTAGACAGTAAATTTCACAGACTGCATATCCAAATACAACAGTATAGTAGAGCTATGGAAGGTCAGGCCTTGGTGACTTTGCCAAAACAGCAGAGTCTATCAGTAAAATAGAACTGAGAATAAAATTAATGAGCCTATGCTCATGTCACTAGGTCACATACAGGACAAACCTGAAGTCCCTTGTCTGTCTCAAGCCAGCAGATGTGTCCTTGTCATCATGGAAAACTTCCTTTGCCAAAAAGCACAGGGAAGGGGCTGCAGAAGGGCTCTTATTAATTCCATTCTGTGTTTGAATAGTTCAGCTTTTTTCATCTACACATATCTCACACCTTTATGAGATCACTAAAATTTATTGATTGAACTGATGGCCTTAGGCTTGGGAGAATTTTAATGAAACTGTGAATTTGCCATGAGCCTTGTATATGACTTGGGTAAGTTCCTTTCTTTCTTTGTCCCTTGATTCCCCATCTGAAAAATGGGCATATCCGTGTAGCACAGAAAAGATAAAAGCAGTAAAGACTGCAAGGTGTTCAGGTAATGAGAAGAGAGATAACATAAGAAAGGACTGCTGCCTTCTAGGGAGCTATAATTATTCTTGCTATTCTGTATTTCTTTCTCCTATAACCTTTCTTGAAATATCCATGAGTGTCCTTCCATTCCATTATCTAACATGTTTTTTTAATTCATGCTCATAGTTCATTTAGTCTGTACACTAGGGAATGGTAGGTCATTCCCACAAGCTGCTTAACATGTGTAGCTTAAAGTACAGATAGAATTTAGAGATGGGAAGTACTGTTCCATAAGGATTGTTGACCAGCAGGATGTGGGGAAAGTTTACTAGTTCCTGAAACATCTAGTTATCTAGAGCTGACCATGTAGATATTAGGATAGTTATTGAAGGCATTGATTCATAGCCTAAAAGTGCTGCTCTAGAGGCAAATGATTATGGTTAGATGCTAATTCCTTTTTGCTCGTTCCTAGCTTGCAAGTCCCTCACCAGAAACTAATGCCCCCTGTAATACACCAGCACACCTATGCCTGTAACCACTCCCCAGATGCTGCTGGTTTAAAGTAAAAACAAACCCAGGAACCACATTAAGAAGACTTGAGGTCAGATTGGGTTCAGATTATTATTACATTATTTTTTTTTAATAGGGTAGACTAGGGATTGGTCACAGGAGAAGGTGAACCATCAGAATGGATGGGGAAGAAATCTCTGGAAGCAGTGGCACCTGAGGGCTACAACTGCAACTGGAAACAACCTGACTATACACTAACTCAGTTCTTGTTATAGCTCTACCACGCAAGTCCTACTGCCCATGTGACTGGTTTTCCTGATATTTTTCTTCCCACGGTAGTAACCACAAAACTTTTCTGCTGTAAAATATCACAACATGAAAAACCAGCAACATTCACACAGAACTTATCTATATCAAGCATTTACCCCATCATGGTATAAAATAACATAGCCTTGAGGCTATATATAAGAGCAATGTAGTGATTCTAAAATAAATCTGGTGGAAAATCCACAGAACAGGTCATTGCTGTCCAGCAACACACTTATAAGGCCCTGTCACTTCTCAGTATAGTACCATTATCTGACATTTATGCTATGAAATTACAGAGGGCATAAATTACAGAGTGCAGAAATCTCATTATGTTTTAGTTTAAGGTTATTAATAAATGAAATGTCTCAAAAAGTTAAGCCTCTGCACCCCTTCACCTGAATTTTCACAATACTGTGCTGGTAACAACATAACTCACTTTCCAAAGTTGTTGGTGGAAGCTTTGTCTGCTTGAAGTCAGGAAGCTGACAGGAACAACTTAGTAGTTGCTGAATGATAGCTGGACAGATTTGTTTGAAGTGGTCCTTAGAAATGGAGGAAGAACTATTTTTAAAAAATATCTTCATAAGTTCATTGGCTGAGAAACAAACCTATGTAGAAAAATATACACAGTTACTGAATATACTGCATATATCTGCATTTAGTGCTGAGGTTAAATATGGAATCTCAGAATAACACAGGGCTATATAACCTAGAAAAAACTTGTTTTCCATATGCTATTTTCTAGTTATTTTGCTTTAATTACTTCAATTACCTATAATCATTTTTTTCCAATTAAAACTTGATATTTATATATATGTCAAAAAGACCAAGATCTTTGGTATGAGGCCACACAATTTCTATTGAAGCCTGTTAATATCATGAGGCTCTGACAGAATAATATTTCTAACATATTTTATTATATGTGCCAATACAAATATTTTAATGCTAACACAAATCATATTCTTAGCTATTAACGCAAGATACTGCCGGTATCAGTACTAAAATTTATCCCTGGGTTGCATGTTTGTATCTTTAGTAAGATATGGAACTAAGTTGTTTTTTTAATTCTTTTAACAATGGAATGTCACTCTAAAGTAACCATACTAGAGGTTACATAGTCTAGATTTGCTTTAATGATTACTTCATAATTGCATTATTAGAGGTACTTAAGAATTTCAACTACTTTTTGCTCTTCTTAGAAACACCTCTGTCAAAAAAAATCCACAAACTTTTCTTGGGAACATTTATATTTTGAAAAAAATTCATGAAGAATTGGGTTTTCATCACCAGGGTGAAACTTCCAGTGAAAATGTAAGCAGTTAGCATTCGAATAATTCTAGTGGCAATTTCTGTAACAATTTTAAAAAGAAGTAGTCCGGATCAAATATGCTGCCATACTTAAAGAAATAATCTTAATTTCTTAATCTCATCTAATTAGCCGTGATTCAGTTAAATTCAAATACAAATATTTGTTTCTTTCATTTAAAGTAGTCTGCAGCTGAGAATCAAGGGATTACTAAATATTATTTTTTAATCACTGAAGCTCAAGTTTATTTTGAAAGAAAATTACTATTTTAACTAAAACGTAATTATCATTACTTCTAAAAAACACAATTAAAAAAATACTAATGGATGAACAAAGGCAGAAAAACAAAGTAATATATGCCTTGTAGGTCACGCAGAAACTGAAATAGATTACTGATACATTTGTTCTGAATACTACATTCAGGTCTTCAGGACAACAGGTGATCTTGCCACCTGAATATAGTCTGTTCTCCCTCCAAGCCGGAGGAGAGCATGAAGATAACTCAAGTGCTACCATATCAGAGAAGACCTTCAGTTTGTCTGTTCTAGACAGTGACTTTGACTCTAGAAACAGGGAAGAGTAACGAGTGGTACCAAGTTGGAAGCCTAGCTCATGGCTGGTTGTGAGCAGCGTTCCTCACTGGTCAGTACAGGGACCAACATCATTTAATGCCTTCATCAATGACCTGTCGTTGCTGCTATTCAGAGGGATCTTGACAAGCTGAAGAAATGGGCTGACAAGACCTTCATGAAGATCAGCAAATACAAAATTATTGTTCCTCAAACCCCATGCATCGATAAAGACTGGTAAAAACTGATTGGAAGGTAGCTTTACAGGAAAAGCCCTTGAGGTCCTGAGAGACAACTTGAACATGAGTCACCAGTGTGCCCTTGTGGCAATGAAGACTAACTGCATACTGGGCTGCATTAGCAAGAGTGTAGCCAACTGGTATTGGTAAAAAATTATTGCACTCCACTCAGGACATCTGGTGTATGTCCAGTTTAATAATGATCAGAAGACTGGAGCACTTCTTCTATGAAGACAGGCTGAGAGAGTTGAGGTTGTTCAGCCTGGAGTAGTCTCCAGGGGGACCTTATAGCAGCCTTCCAGTACCTGAAAAGGGCCTACAGGGAAGCTAGAGAGGGACTTTTTACAATTGCATGTAGTGGTAGGACAAGGGGTAACAGTTTTAAAAGAGGGTAGATTTAGATTGGATATTAGAAAAAACTTTTTTATTGTGAGGGTGGTGAGTCACTGGAAGAAGTTGCCCAGGGAAGTTGTGGATGTCCCCTCCCTGGAAGATCAAGGCCAGGTTGGATGGGGCTTTGAGCAACCTCATCTAATGGGAGGTGTCCCTGTCCACGGCAGGGGGTTTGGAACTGGATGATCTTTAAGGTCCCTTCCAAGCCAAACCATTCTGTGATTCTATGATTTTATGATAACCAGCGGTACAAGAGAGACATTGGCAAATTGGGGGAATTCCAATGGGGGGCTACCAAGATGGCTAAGGAACTGCAGCACATGATGTGCAGGGAAAAGCTGAGGGATTTGGGTTTGTTCTGTTTGGAGAAGAGAAGGCTTGAGGAACATCTTCAGTCTTCAACTATTCAGTGGGGTTTATAAGTAAAATAGAGCCAGAGTCCTCTCAGAGGCGTACAACAAAAGGATGAGAGGTGATAGATATTAGTTGCAGCAGGAAAAATTCCAATTATTTGCTATAATAAAAAATATATCCAAATGAGGTCAATAAAGCACTAGGACAGGTTTCTCAGAAAAACTGTGGAATCTCCATCTTTGGAGACATTCAGAATTCAATTGGACATGGCCCTGAGAAATTTGATCTGATTTTGATGTTGTCCCTGTTTTGTGAACTAGGAAAAGAGATGATGTTTGGGATTACTATGAACCTAAATTCTAATCTGATTTTATTATCAGGAATTTTAAAAAAAGCAAGATCTCATCTGGAAAATAAACTGTCTATGAAAGCATGAAAAAATAATTCTTAGTGCTTATTTAGTAAAACGTTCTTGTAAATCTTGAGGCATGAGAAGCTGCATCTTTTCCATTTGCAAGCCCTAAATTTTTAACCTTTTCAACACAGGGAGGCAGAGAACTAAGTCTCTGTTAGTAAAGCAACTAGGTTTGTGCTCCTGGAGGATGATACTGAAAAAACAAGTAAATCATATTTGCATATTCTCCTATGAAAAAACAGGATAGATGGAACGATGATTTTGGTTTCCAAAATGCATGTTTCTTTAACAAGGAATAATAAGTGATTACACAGGTATTGTGACATAGTTTAACAGAACTTAATATTATTGCTCTAATTAGATCATCTACTGCTTACTTGTTTTATAGGCATTTTTTCAATTGGTAGAGACAATGATGATTTAAAAAGAAAGCAGTGACCTTTTTTCTGTGATAATGTTTCAAAACATAATTCCAATCTAAAAATCAGATTACAGATCTTAATGTAGTTAGCAAACACAAGCCATAAACGAGTCAATGCCTCATACATAGGAGTATCTGTTACTAATAAAGCACAATGGCTATCATAGATATGTGCAGAAAGCAGGAGACAAAATTAGGAACACAATGCTGAAACACAAAACCTCTAATGGAATGTCATTGGACATTAGATACATAAAAAAAAATGGACATAGTCAGAAAGAAGAGGAATGGAATAAAAAAAGAGAAAGTATGAATTAATACAGAAGATAAACTCTCCTTTCTCTAGATGTTCTTTGTGATTTTTTAAATCTATACAGAATATTTAGCTCTCGGTTTGGTTCCCAAGCCTCAGATAACTTCCCTGCACACTTATCTTTTGTGTTACAGTCAGTCTCAGGAGTTCAAGAAATCAAAAATTGTGTTTTATAAATTCTTTTATTGCTGGAGAAGAATTTTACTTCTTGTACAGATACTATCACTACTGATTTCTGTCCTTCATAATTTAAAATCAATATGAAACACATTTAAAATGACCTTCATTTAAAACTATTTTGAGACCTCATTAAATGCCTTATCATGTTGATCAGCATAACTGTCTTTTGTGGTCTGCTGGAAAGAAATAAACATATTGATAGAGTATGTATTCTAATTGCAGTAAACTTACGCAGATAAATATCTATTGGAATGGCATTTAACCAGATGTCATTTGTCTCAGTTCTACATCATAAAATGACCACTCAGCAAAAGTCAACTGCACATTTCTTATTCTCCTAAATGGAGAAGAAACATTGTCTTGGATTTAACTTCAATTGTAAAGAACTGAAAACACTAGAAACATATTCTTTGAAGTATATATTTCAAATGTATAGGTCAAAATATATACAAAGTATATACTTTGAAGTCTTCTTTTTTGCCTAAGGAATGTCTTCCAGTCTAAATGATGGAAGTCAGTAACCCCCTTAATCACTGCTATAAACAAAATTTAATTATTTTCTAATATTTAGCATAAGGATAAAATCACCTGCAATGAGCCACTGTCCTTCAAACACCTCAAAGACGATACTGGGAAATAGCTAAAGTTCTATCTCACAGATGCTGTGCTTTCTAAAGGAGGCTTCTGGACTCCATAGATAGTTACTAAAAGTATTTGGAAATGCCCGATCTTCAGTTTACAAAAGTCCTTTATGTACGTTTTTTTAAAAATCTTAATTTACTTTTTTTCCTTAGTAGAGAACAACCCTTCTTTATACAAAGTCATTGAAGAGGCCCTAGAAGCTTTGGGACATCAAAGCACAGGAGATTTCTAATAAATACGTGAAAACATTGAAGTCATGGTACTACAGTGTTCCCTGTCTTGAAGAAACACCTCATTCCACATAAGACTAACCATTCTGTTAGCCTCTCCCAGCTACTTTAATCGTACATTCAATATCCATAAAGTTCTTCCCAATTAATATTTAAACTAATGTAAATAGATGAGAAATACAATTCAGTATCAATATGATTTTTTGAAATACATATTACCTGAGAAATAATGTCGTGTTTGCAAACCAATTTGAACTTTTAGCATTGAAATTCTCTGATAAGTACTATAATAACATAAAAACAAATTAACCTGATCCCAATCTGTGTTCCTTTCACTATGATCAAAATAACCTTTCAGATAGCCTCCTTCTGTATGGTTTGCCTTGACTGGAATATTTCTGGTTTCAATATCTCTGATTGCCATACTATAACGTCTTCTTTTGTGACTGTGGAACTGTCCATTTACAGCGCAGGTCTTTTTGGATGTAAGCAGGTTTAGGAGTTCTTCTAGTTCTAGTAATTAATTAGAAAACAGACATGTTACTGTGGGAAAATACAGTTTTAAACAGATAAAACCAAAAGTAATCATTAAAATTTAGTTAGTTTTAAGACTAATTCAACTCCTGATTTTAATATTTTTTTCTCTCAGTTTGGTACTGTAGGTAATTTCCACTTAACACTTTTAGAAGTTCAAGACACCTATATACTCAGCCTTCCCTTCTTTACAGTACCACACTCAGATGTTTGGCCTGTGACTATTTCAGAGGAAAACAGATGTGACTGAAATGCAATTCACCTTCCATTTAATCATTGGTCTCTGCCAAAGTTATCTACAAATTACTGCTAAACAGCTTCATCATTCTTCAAATTTTCCCATGCAAATGGAACACCATGCTGAGACACCACGGACAAGTATTCAGATAGTCCAGAAAGACCAGGAAGACAGATCCCTTATAGGGTGTTCTGAAAGCAATATTCAGTGTAGTATGCTGCCCTTCACACTTCCAAAGTGGAACACAGGGCAGCAGATTTCCCCTCTCCTTTAGTCAAGCTGCTAATCTGGAAGCATGCCTGTTCACAGCACTGAAGTAAAATGAAGGAGCCAGGACCCCTAACCGAAACCTGAGACAATGCAGGGGTGACATAACCTGAGTGCAGTGCGTGTGCCTGCTGATGAAATGCTTGGTTATATGAGGGAGCATGCTCTATCCTATCTTACTCATCACCTTCCTTCCCTCTTGCATTTTCAAGATGAAGCCATAATGATAGTTTCTGTAAACTTGAGTTTGTTCACTGGAAACAAAAGCAGTCCATATATGAATTTCAAAGGAATTTAGATCAATGAGATTAAGAATGTTTCCATGTGATAATCCTTTATTTTTTAATGTTGTTATTCAGAAAAAGCAAATAGCATAATCTTAATCATAAATCTTACAAAAAGGCTTGTGATAAGATACTTGTCTACTTTCTTCGTCTTGAGCAAACAGATCTGAATGGAGCTGAATCTAGATTTTTTTTTCTAAATGTACTCAACCCAATTTTCTTTTTTTCCACACTGCCAGTTCCTTGCTTTTTCCTGCAGATACTGTTAAGAATTTAAATAAATTTAAAGGGACAATTTAATTATATTAGGCTTAAAGTGTACTTACACTGTAACAAACTGGTTAAAAATATTTTTTCGTTTCTCTGAATGACACTCTAACTCCACTAACCATAAAGTCTTGCTATTGTCTTCACGGAGGCCTAGATTTCACCATATATAGCTGTTTAGTAGCACTGTGGCTCCAGCCATTCTTGTGTGTCAATTATTTTGGAGGATCTGTCTTGGCAATTTTAAAGGAATGGGTTTTGCTGCAAAAACAGTTTATACAAGTACAATCTAGGAGTCCAAGTTCAGGCCTGAGGATTTTGTTCTTCTTTTTATTATTTACTTCTGTGATTTAATGTACCTCCGTGTAACTAAGAGTGGTAAAAATGTTTTTATCTATGCTTAATTCAACTTTTTAAGCTGTTTTAACTTAGTGTAACTTCTAGAAAGTGCTTTGAAAAGATCATAAGGTGTTGCTATTAGCAGTTACTACAACCCAAGGAAAAGCAGATGTCTTATAACAACCTTATCAATACATAGTAGGCCCCTGAGTGGAGGGTTTAGCTTCTGAAACTGCTAAGCATGCAGAATCTTTTACAGAACTTAATAGCAGCTGCTAAGAGTTCAACAGCTGTGTTTTCTGCTTCTTTTTTTTTTTTTTTTTTTCCAATTTTGGACCACTCAGAACGCTCCTATACTTCTATTTATTTATGGTTAAGTAGCATTTCTGATACATCTAGCAACAGAGCTCCTGAAGAAAATGAACTTTGTGTATTCCAGAGTCACTGACAGGCAGATAGCTATCAGAGAGCATTTGGACAAAACAGAGTGGCCTGTTCCAGGGGTACATCTGCACTGAGTTGTGAGTGACTAAGGTGTCTAATCTGGCTACTATAGATGAATTATTCCATTTAATTCTAAACGAGTGTTGCAATGCATAAAGATCTGCACAAAGAAGCAATGTAAATGAGGCCCCAGTGAACTCTGCCCTCACAGCTGGATTGCTACTCTCAGAGCTCTCTTGGGTAGTTCAGACTGTGCTGAGCAACTAAGTAATAAACTAGCATGATAGTACACATTTAATAATCTCAGTAACAATTTGGTTTATACCTCTCAGAAAACTATGAAAATAAGGAGTTTATGTTTCAACCTTGTTTTTAAATTTAGAAGAGACTGCTTAACAGTTCTAAAATGAAAATGCATTTACATCTAAAATGAATTGCAAAAAGTCCTTTAGGTATTTAAAGATAGTTTACATAAAACGCATGTTGCATAAGGCAACTAGAAATGAATAAATAGCTTACCTGTCACTTGGAGCTCAGTGGTACTGTTTAGAGAATTGAAAATATATTTTATAAAGAATTCTGGGGAGGGCAAACTTGCTTTCCCCATACAGACTCCTTGGAGAGCCAGAGTAATGATTAAAGCAGCCAGGTGTGGAAGAGTGTTTTCATCAGCACCATTTCTGTCCATTATATCAGCACTTTTCACCAGAGTACTCACATCAACACACTGAAATCAGGAGAAAACCACATGAAGACAGCCCTGGTAACCTCCATTTAAATAATCAGAGTGACAGGAGGAGAAACTGGAGACATTTTCATAGATAGCCAGAGTAGAAAAAAACAAACTAAGATTAAACTGCAATTGACAGCAGGACAGCAAATGTGCAACAGAGGACATTTTCAGAACAGGTGTAGAATTAAAAAGCCTGAAATTTTACTTGGTATCTGATGGGGAAGAAGTACAAACCTTCATTGCAGTTATTTTTGCTTAGTGTAATATTCAAGTTGTTTCTATTATTCCTGTGTCCTCCTCAACTGCATCTACAACTACTTCCAGAAAGTGGCAGAAAAGGGAGGAATTTTTGTTAAGGCACAAGAAATTAACTCAAATAATACAGACTTTTTAGCTCAAACTTCAGAAAGAATTCTCTTAATGTTTTTAGTGGAATCAATAATTTGTTAGGGAGCAGTTATCAAGAAAAAAAGATCTAATTCTGCAGATAAAGGGTGACTACCCTGTTTGGTGACCAAGCAGTCATTAGAGCACTAGACAGTCAGGTACCCCTATGCGCGTGGGTATGTGCAGGGTACAGCTCTCTCAGTAACATGGAAACTTATACTTGTTTACTTCCATTTCTGCCTTTCTTGTATATTTTTTCTGCAAACAGTTGTTTGGAGAGAAACAAACAAAAAAAGAAAGTAAAAAATTTTTAAGTTCATTTGTCTCTAACCCATATTAACTAAATGGAAGTCAACCAGATGAGCCAGTACAGTAATAATTTAGTTTACACATACTCATCTCTCTACATATATGCCTTAAACACTGCATAGGGGAGGCTGGTATTTCTTTTCCTGTCCATCTATTAAACATTTAAATTTCCACAACCAAAATTTTATCTCTCACTTCAAATAATATATTAGGTGCTTTATAACTGAGGATATTTTTTGTGAAACCAAAACATATAAAGAGCCATTAAAAATGTGTTTCTTCTATTACTATCCTGCATCATTGCCCCGTTTCCATAACTCAAATGTTGTGATTGTAAGCATTAGAATCACATACTATATGTCTATAATGTTTTGAGTACCTTTCATAAAAAAACCCCTCTTTTCCCTCATGTCAATGAGTGGTGAAGTCTCAGTTACTGAACAGGCTTGACAAGTGATTATACTGCCAGCATAAACAAACAGACCACACAGTAAAGCACTTTATGAATTGTTATTCTATCTTGACATGCCAAATACCCACCAATGACTCTTTACAGTTGCTCAGATACCATTGGATTTTTTGGAAATCGGCACGTTCACCAAGTCTCAGAATGAAAGTACTGGTCAATGAATAATTTATGATGGGAAATGATTACACAAAGAACACAGAAAGAGGAACTGGAGGCCCTCAGCATTCTGCTGCACAGCCAGGACTCCTAGCCTTCTTCTGTTCATGTAGGAAACTACTACAGCATGGTATAAATTAAAATCTAATGAAATGAAAAAGGGCAAATTCACACTTTGTAATAAACCAAATTTAACTGTAAATTATGAACCAATCTAAGGGCCTTCTCACAAGAGGTCAACCTGTACTTTAGGAGTTATCTAATCTAGCAAAAACTTACTTTATTGCCCATTACAAGGAGAAAAACTTTTCTTCAGATTGTGAACTGTAGAATATTATTCTATTATTTTATAGACCCTACTTCAGATAAAGAATAATAAACAGTGGTAAGAAAAGTCACTGCATGTTTCCTGACTTTAAAAGGAATTTTAAATTAATATACTCAATATGCTTTCCTCCCCCCCGCCCCCTTTTAAATTTAAGCTTATCTGTATCACTCTCTCTACAAGGCATATTCATGCTGGTAGATAATTAGTCACAAATGTACGTCTCCCAACTGAAGGAAACCATCATATCTTTGGACAGATTCCTTTTTCCACCCTGCTTTGGATGGACATGGAAGTCAGGGCCTGGCAAGGATCTCATCACAGCAAAATGATTCATCAGTTCTGCTTACACAGCCAGATCAGTTTGGGAGATGTTCTGCTTTATGCCACTGCTAGTATATCTATACTAATAAATATAAGAGATGAGAAAGTATTTTCTATCCTTGAAGCCAAATGCAAGATCCTGCATCTACACAGCTATGTTCTTAGAGAAATTGAAATAGTGCAGTGTAGGGACTATCTCCCCAACCACGTCTCAGCGGATCATGTGGAAATGCTAGGAAGCACACACCAGAAGCAAGTCAAGAAGAAGGCTAGTATCATACAGCATGCACCAAAAAAGACCAATATACAGTCTGTGATCGCACACTGTTATTTACCAGTTTTCTGGAGGACCAGGATACTG
The DNA here is from genome assembly GCA_013398125.1 of Aegotheles bennettii. NCBI lineage: Eukaryota > Metazoa > Chordata > Aves > Caprimulgiformes > Aegothelidae > Aegotheles > Aegotheles bennettii. The sequence goes on from VZRW01001322.1 coordinate 163,456, forward strand.
ACACAATGTCTGAACGAGCTTAAAGGTATTCTATCAATAATAAATATGAAGTTATTTTTACTTAATTTTTTTTACCTGGGTTTCAGAAGTTTTAAAATGTTGCCTTACTGCAGCCAAAATATCTTCAGTTTCATTCTGTGAAAAATAATAACAGTCTTCATCACGTCTTAAACTAAGCATACTCTGCAGGTAAAATTTATAATCCTTATTATTTAAGCTGAGTTCTGAAGAACACACATCTCTATGATGAAGAACGTAGTAGAGAAGAATAAGAGAAATTCTCTCAAATACTTCTTCGCTGAGATGATCTTCTGAATCTCCACCAGCTGTTAGTAACAAAGCATCTGGTTCAAGGCACTGTGAAAAAATGAAAATAAATGGAAATTCAACTCAAGTAACACACTTCCAGTCTTCTGCAAATACAATTAGAAAGGGCAACAAGAGAATTCAACTCTTATACTTAAGGGATCAAACCTAAGCCTACACAGATGCAGGCAGACGTAATGGCAGGAGGAGGGTGCAGGTAATTTGTTGCAGTTCTATGGCTGCAAGACCAAACTGTGTTTTTTTCCAGAGACCCTGCTGATTTTTAAGAAATGTTGAGCATCCAAGGGACTTAAGATTTACTACAAAACAGGACTAATTCTGATCAATCATTGTACAGAATCGAAAGTCTTCCACTGGCTTCAACAGATTATATTTGTCACAGTTTAATGCTGGGCCAGCAATTAAATGAATGACAGGTGCTCTCTATTACCCCTCTCCCTTCCCAGAAGGGGAAAGGAATGAGAATAAGGGAGAGAGACTTACGGGTTGGAAACTAAACTACACAGCTTTAATGAAACAGTAATGATGAAAAAGAAAATAAAGAAATATATACAAATATAGAATCAGAATAGCCTGAGTTGGAAGGGACCTTAAAGGTCATCTAGTTCAAGCCCTCCTGCCATGTGCAGGGACATCCACTAGATAAGGTTGCTCAGGGCCCCACCCAACCTGGCCTTAAAATGTAAAATTACTGAAAGAAAACTGGTTCTGTCCTGGCTCAAACCAGAACAATATTTCTAGTTATAAATATATTAGACTAGGGCTATTTGTATTTTCACCTGTGCATTCTATGTGTTTTTATATTATAAAACAAAGACTGTATCTGGACTGTAGTTAATTCAGGGTATGTAAACAGAAGTTATATCACATTCAATTGCACTGTTAAGAGACTTAATTGACCCTTCAATCACACAACTATTTTTATTTTTTCGCAATGAATTCTGCTAACTGAAACAATTCAGTTCAGTGCAGAGAGCCAGCTCCAGGTCTCAACACCATTTAGTGGGACAAAAATTATATACTCACCCTGTGCAGGCTTTCTATCTGACCACAGTTTTTTTAAATACATATATATATAAGCCACTCCATTTTTATTTATACAAAGACACTTTCCAGAAACTTTTAGCAGCTCAAGAAAAAGTTAGTCTTTAAAATTAGACCAGAAGACTACTAGACTCCTATGTCAGGCTATGGGAAATAAGATACTGAATTCCAGAATTAAAGAATCTTTCTTAAAGAGATCCTGTAACTATTGGCATTCATTGTGCAGCTGTTTTTTCCAACTGACTCCTTTCCAAGTATGTTATAGGTATGCCAGGTAATCTCAACTATTATGATATAGCAGCTGGATTGTATATTTTAAAGAAACTTCAACTCATAAAGGTACCATGGGAAGATCAAAACTGCACTCATAAATTCATTAATCCAGACAGAACCTAGTCTGTCAGACTAAATTGTTTGTAACTACAAGCAAGATGTGTCAGTTGGTGTGGCTCACCTTATATGTTGGTTCATTTTCCTACACAGAAGCTGAGTAGAATCAAACATACACTGTCATGTTCAGAAGCCAATGTTCCTTTGAGGAATTGAGGGAGCTTCTACTTTTTAATAGAAACAATTCTAACAAAAATTCTCATAAATAATCAATCTAAAAAAAAAAAAAAAGAGAACTGTGGATGGTAATTGCCAAATTAAATATTTATATTTGTAAATATTCCAGATTACAGTATGATCCACCATGCCCTGCCCACATTGTCTATCAAGATCTATAATTCTAACTTTTTCTAATGCATGTCTATGAGTATTAGTAATTGAGCTCGGAGGAATGTAGCTGCTCTGTTTTCTGTCCCAAAAGACTTCGTTAGTCAACCAGTCTTTTTAAAGCACTCAATTGTAATACAATAAACATACTGCATGTAGTGGAACATTTTCAAAGACTTCTATAACATTTCAAAACACAGTGAGGTTAAATTGCAATTAGTGAGGCTGTTGTTCGCTCTTGCAAGGAAGGTGACTGAAAAGGAAATTGCTAATTGGAAGGAAGCAGGTACATTGTAAAAGATGCAGCTACTCCGTAGTATATAGGTGGCTCATGGAAAGTGACCCTTGAGGAGATATCGAGGAGATATAAATTGGTTCATTACCGGTTATTTTGCTGTTACTAATATTTTACAGGCATAACCATTTGCATGGCCTTGGTTTAGAAATTCTTATTCACTATAAAAAAGAGGCCAACTTTGAACCTGGGCACTGAACCCTGAATTTCTTTTGCTAAAGAGACAAGCAGTTAAAAAAAAATTATCTTGCTACTGTAAGAAGCATATGACTTGTGTGTGCACAGGACATAAAGAAGTGTCAGATGCTATTCAGTAGCTGCCAACCCCTGCACCAAAGAGTCTAGAGGCCAATATGTAACAACAAACCAAAAAAGGGTCTAAAAAAGTGTGAAATCAATTAATTATTCCCCAAAAGTATGGGAAAGAAAATGCCAACATAAGGTGGGGCATTCTGTTTCAGATTTTGATGATCTTAAGGATTGTGCTTCTCATACAGTTTTTGCCATCGTGTTAAATTATCTTGGAAATTTTCAGCACAGTGCCACATGAGCTGCATGTGACTGAAGATGCCACCTCTCTCATGGATTTTCTAGACAGTGTTTTCTATAGATGGTGTTCATGTGGCACTGGCAGGGCAGGATATGTGAAGTATTACTGACACAGCCAACACTGAGAAGTACTGGAAATAGTGAAAGTCCTCAAACTCTTCCCACAGGCAATTTCCAAGATGAAGCCTTAACAGAGTGGAAGTCCTGAACAAAGTGAGCCCCAGCTAAGTTTCCCTTAGATTTCTTCCATTCAGGGACACAGTGGACATGCTCTCCACAAACACATCACAAATACATGAAAAAATACAGCAATCAATAAGCAAAACAGAGAGGGAGAATTAGAAGGTCTAGACCCCTGTTTTATGAAGTTTAGGAGGACTCTATACCCATTACTGTTTAATGCATTCTCAGCTTTTGATCTGGGTCCATATCTAGTATACGTCCATTGCCCATGCAAAGACAAAAACTGTGCAATCTCCTGAATAAAAATTACCCATTTAGGGAATAACAGGTTATTTATGTATGAAATTTCACATCAAGGCTCATATGAAAGTGGGAGCATTTGCAGAAAGGGCCAGTCAAATAAGTAGCTGTCTACTGCACAGGAGAAAAAGATCTCCATTTCATTGGCTTGGCAGATTGCCAAGAATAGTATATTGTGAAAGTATTCACTTTTATGACCATCTTCATAATTCTGATATAAAGTGACCCTCTGATGTATGCAGGTCACTGAACGATGCCAGAGCTTGAGTAACTAAAATCCAAGACTGACCAAACCCTTTGCAGTCGCTTTCAGCTAAGTTTCTCACTTACCACCGTCTCCATCCTATCATAACCTACGATCTTATTAGACTTGTTCCTTTCTTTGTCATATCAGGAATAAGTTCTGAAAGTAGTCTCAACTCAACTAGACAACCAACCGTTCTGTGAAGCTGTACCTTTTCAAGTTTCATTTTGGATTTGTACATTCGTTGTTCTGTCTTTGAATTTCCTTGACCTGAACTGCTTACCAAAACCCTCCCCCGAAATCCTGAATATTTCAGTGAAGTTGCACATAAATCTGAGACAATCTGTCTAGGTTTTTTATGAACTAAAATCCAGAGCAAAAAGGATTAAGTGGCAGAACCGGTCCCCTATATTTATCTATGTCTTTCCACAGTGGAAACCTGTGTCCCAAATTCAAGCTCATGCTTTTACAGTTAGATTAGGGCAAAGAAGAAAAATCTTTGTTGGAAAATAACACTTGACAACTTTTAAAGGAAAATTAGTGTTATGAGACTGAACCATAGTGCTTTTAGGGAATGTCTGTTGTGTTTGAAATATCTTGTCATGACTCAAACAATAAATATTAATAATTCAGAATGAAACAATTATAGCAGGTTTTTTGTTGCAACAACAAGCCCTTTACATGTTTAGGTTTTGTATTCAGGAGAGTACCACGCTAATAAGCAATATTAGAACTCACTGACAATCCTGTAAAGATATTCCTCATTAATTGAAGCACTAACCAGATTACAATCCTCTTGTATGCCATAAATCCGCTGTGGGCACTCAGCTCTCTCCAGTAACTTTTTGACCAGTTCTCGTGAGTGCTTCATGTGGAGCTCAGTGTTGTCAGCTGAAAGAACGCGTAAAACTTCCATCAGATAGCCTTGGCTGGGAGCATAGCTGCCATCCTGCCCATGCTCTTCCCCAGGCTGTCCTTCAGCAATGAGCACGCTGAGTATGAAAGCAGAACATACCACCCCAAGAGCTGGATGCTTGGTCAGAAAGCACATCTCCTCTTCCTGCAGTGCGTGATCTGCACCGAATGTTGGATTGTTGTTTGCACTTCACAGCTTAAACTCGAAACCTGAGGAATCTGAACGGTAAAGGGGAAAAAAACCCCAACCCTTTAATTAGTGTGAATACAATATGTTTGAAAGGATTTATTAATTGGTCGGCTAAGCTGATTTGCAGTGACAAGCTGTTTTTGAACAACAGGGAGCCTGTAAGGGCTTTACAGCCTAGAACAGCAGGAAACTAAGACAACCATGCCCCTAAAACTTATGTAGAATTACCAACAAGAGGTTTACTCAAAGTGCCCTTCCCTCCTCATAAAAGTAAAGTGCATGGTTTTCATTTCAGTGTTATGTTATTGTATTCACTAACAATCCTCTTCAGTAAGAACAGGAAAATACCATAGCTTTCACTTTCATTCCATTATGAAACATGTTCTTAGTAGCACATATAGTTGTAAATAAAAATTACTAGTCTAATTCTGATACAAATGTGCAATAATTATTTTACATGGCAATGATATAGAGCAGGTTTTATTTTCAAAACACTTTACCAATATTACCAAACTGCAGTCATATAACACAAAGCAAGAATGAACAGAATGTACTTAAGAATTAGTGGTATTTTATGATGAGACGATAGAGCTACAGAACTGAGGTCATAATTTCAGTCATAGAACGCAGTGAATAAACAAGACAAACAGACAAGAAGTAACAAGTTTAACTTGTTAACCCTAGATTCAAAAGATATTTTGTACTGTGAATCTGCCTTGTCACTATCCTTCCCAATATATCCTTGCCTCTGCTTTAACAGTAATCTATCTTAATGTCAAACTGCAAAAAACATAAGAGAGTTTCAATTCTGTTTCCCACAAGGGTTTTCGTTTTATTGATGGGCAAATGCTGGCAGTGACATACATTTTCAGACGATAATGTACATGTATTAAACAGCCATACGTAAGTTCAGTTTCTTATAACTGCAATATGGTATGTGTGTGTCTTATTTTAAAGGAAACTCTGCTAACAAAGTATTTAAAATGAAAACTGCTGAATTCAAATCAGCAGTCACTCAGATAAAGGTTAGTATGTTTTTAGATGTTAGGAAAACTTTCGGTGTTTAGATATATTTTACTGCTAGCAGTTAGGAAATATGTATCATTGTTACAAGGATGCACTTATTTGTAAACATTATTCTCTTACCTTCTGAAGGGAAAAAGAATGCTTGTGTATCTAGCTTTGTGGCCTTCTGAATCCTCAGAAGTATTTAGCTGCTGGAAGTCCAATGTTTTTAAAATTCCTTGATGGTGCTCTGGAAGCTGGAGAGGATTAGTTTATTACTGCCTTGCAAAGTTTCCAGTTGCTATGGAGAGAGCTGCTCTTAAGGTAACAATGGAGGTGGATAGGAATTAGTACATGTTCTTCTTGGCAAGTTCTAAGCATCATGTTATTGAGTGTATTTCACATACTTTAGTAGTTATTTTATGTAAATAGTCTCTATTTTAGCAGTGCAAGACATACAAAATCTACTGAAGAATGTATTTCATTATGATGGATAATACATGCAAGCACTCTAAACTGTCCTCTACATTACTACATTATCTGAGCAATTTTACAACAAACCTGAATTTCTTTTTTTCATCAACACATTACTTTTTTTGCAAATATGAGAACAGACTGGAAATAGAGATCTCTTCAAGCACCTCCAAAGGAACATGTTATTTTGGGGGGGGGGGGGGC
>VZRW01001322.1:169924-193078 GCA_013398125.1 Aegotheles bennettii
CGGGACGGGACACACTGTCTATAGAGAACAGGCTCTTTCATCCCCACTTATTCTGCACCACATTTGCACCAATTAAAAAAGCTGGGATAGCTCAGATTGTGGTTAAAAAAATTTCTTCCACTCAGATTTTTCAGAGGGATGTTGTTACAAAGTCAACACTTGTTGGAGATTTCTGAGAAATTAAGTCTGTGTGAGCAATTTAGCTTTGATCGTGTGAATAATTCAGTTCTCATGAACACAGCTGCACTGTTGAAAATGACAAGAAACTGCAAAGAAGATAAGAAAAAGAAGACACAGGCCAAGAAGATAAAGAGCTTCAGGATGTAGAAGAAGGGAGTGCGGACTGTGTGAACAATAAAATACTTCAATAGCTGCTGAACCACTTGTTTGCAGGTTCATGTGAATAGCCTGACTGTTGTCAATTAGTAGATAAGCAAGGTATGTAGAACAGCTGCAAGTAGCCAATCATATTGCAGAACTAAGGTTTAAGGTACTCTGTATACTCTGTATAAATATGGGAGTCTTTAGGGAATAAATCGAACAAGATGCATAATTCATATTGAATCGTTCTCTTCATTCCGGGTCGTCCTCTCCGACAAACACTTACATCACTGTGCCATTATAACATTACTCTACTGGAAGAAAGTGAAAAATGTAATGACTGACAGATTTCCACAGCAACAGGTACACCAGTCGTATCATTTTCCCACCTTCTGAAACTTCAGTGAGGTAATGAAGAATTAGCATCGCAGTTGGCTCAACAAACCCTGTGAAGCAGTAAGCCTGTAGTAACAGAAACTTCATAATTCTCTATAAAACTAGTTAGACAAAAAATCCTGGGTTCTAAAATGCCTGTAATGTTTCCTACAAGGTGGTAAGCTCAAAGGGAACAGCCTTGCTAAAGTAAAGACAGAGATGAAAACTGATGCTGGCTATAAAATAAAATTAAACTGACATCATCATCTTGAGAGAAGTACAAAATGTAAAGAAATGTTCTCAAAAACATAAAATACAAGTACATGAAAGTATGTACAACTCTTGTGTCATCAAGGCTGACCATTTTAAAAATCACTCCTACTGTTAGATACTCAAGTACAAAAAAAACTCCTCAGAATTGTATCCAACTATCTTTTAATTCATAAACTACAGAACATATTTATCAAACTAACATTTCTAAATATGCAACTTTACATAAACAAGAATCACAGAAATTTTTGTCTCAAAAATTTATTTTTATATGAATGACTGAAAAGCACAAACACATGATAATATGCATTTTACATAATTTGCTCTGTGAAACAAAGCTAACTATGTCCAGATTTGTTCCACCAATAAAAATAATTCCTCAGATAATGAGGGAATAGCTTCCAGCATTTAATTCCAGGGATTGCTCAATCTCCAAAGAAACATAAGTTTATCTGTATATAATTTAGTGCTTTGTGTATAAATACAAATTGAAACTAAGAATTCATTCTATCTAATTAGAGTGTACAAATAGAGGGTGAATTGTTTCAATTTATTGAGAGAAGCTAACATTTAAAAACACATTTCATGATTTATAACTATTGAAAGCTGCTGAGAAAAGTTTTACGTAATAATACCAGCTATATCTTACATTAAAATTTACATCATAGAGTGATGGTAAAAAAAATGAAATATTCAGTGTATTAAAAAGCAACAGATAACAAATTTCAGAGAATTCACTTCCCTTTTTAAGGCTAAGTGTTGCAGACCTCCTCTGGCTTGTAAATGAGTTTCTCAGTGGTGGCAAAATCACCAATGGTGATTCAAGCCTCCACCTCTGCTTTTACCCCTGACACCAGAGCACTACCTGTGCTTTCAGTCATGCCACTGTCAAACTTTTTCTGTCTACACAGCACCTTGATTACTGCTTTCAAAGTAATTGTTAGCTTCAATTGCAAAGTCCTTTTTACAAACCCTTTTGTAGTAGTATTATTCCCCTACTACCTACCCATCCTGATGCTGTGCCAACTGATAAAATGGAACAGTGATTGTAGCAGAGCTATGTTCTTAAATGCCTATTAGTTTGCCGAGACATAAAGACAGAAAGAAATCGCTGGTACAGTTGAGAGTCTTAAAACCTCCCAAAGCACCTATCACAATTATTATTCTCTCATGTATTACAAGTCTGCCATTTTGGCTCAAATTTGATTGCATGTCTTTTGGCAATTTTTAATAAAGGTGGAAAAAAAGTCCATGCACAATGCTCATAAACCAGTGACACTCTGCTTATGGTAGAATGATAATATGCATGGAAGAAAGAGCCCTCAGAGGAACTGGACAACCGCTGTAGCTCAAGTTGAACTAGCTTACCATTCTAACACAACAAGATTGTATAGAGCAAAACCAGAGGCATGATGAACTTCCTGATTAAATAAGCAAATGAAAGGGTTTTTTACTAGTATTCCATTCTACACTTAGTTAAGGACCTTGGCATGATCAAGTAAGGATCAGAGTTCAAGAATTTGCAGAGATAATAAATAATTTTTAATGAGTTTGAACAGCTACCATGGATTACTTGCAAGAGAGTTAACTACCTGCTGACAGGCATATATACATGTCCCAGGAAAGAAGTAGTAAGACAAAAAGAAGAGTAATAAAAATGGGAACTTCTCAAAACTCTTGTTTTCATGATTGCATTAATGATCTCAGACAACTCCATATCAAATTTTCTCCACACACAAATGCAATCTTTTATGACGTAGAAAGTTCATATAGTAATATCCTAACTTCTATTCTTAGTGAATAGGAATGAAGGCAATTTCCAAATTACATAACAAGATATAGGACATGACAAGCACATGCAGTGAACCCTCTTTAGCTACAGGATTCTTACTAATTTATTTTGTTTTAATTTTAAGTGAAGCAGTAAGACTTATTGCAGCTTATCTTGTTATTTCTCCCACCTACGCATCTGCTACGAGAACAAAGGCAAGTTGCCTATAAACTAATGCCATGAATAACTGCACTCTGCAATTTACTGGTTTTCAAAGGATCAGTGAGTAAGTTATGCAGAAACAAGAAAACTCTTTAGAGAACTCACTCTGAGTTGACAAGGACATTCCTGTGAGCTCTACCAACCTGACAGTTTAAATTTGTTTGTACAGCAGAATGTGAGAGGATGTAGGCATCATTTTAACAAGACTCCTGCTGAACTTCACAGCTTACTGAGAAATATTGTATATATAACTCCTGCTCCTTAAATACTGTGTAAATTGTTTTGATGGACTAAGCAAACACATTTTTTTGCCCTTTTACTAATGGCAGCAATTATGGCAAATAGAAGAGAATCCTGTGGTACTGCAGATTTCCTCCATGTTATTAGTGTGATGTGTACACATTGCTATAATTGCAGCCATAGGCAGCGTATTGACATATGAAAGGACTACATTTTGCATGTAATTTGTGTAAAATTTCAATATATAAAGCATCTTTGTCAATGAACTAATGTGAGCGTGCTGTAATAAAAATGTCATTGCTTTAAAATTACCAGTCTATTCAGCTTCATTGGCCTCACATGTCAATTCTAACAATACCACATATATTAAGATTGTCAATGAATTCAAATAAATGAATGCTATTGAAATTATCTGAGTTACATATATTAACATCAAGCTATATATATATAAAGATACGTGTTTGGAGAAAGCTTTGTATTAGGTCAGGATTGCAAAATTCACCTGTTAGTCAGACCTGGAAATCTAGTTACACAAAAACAGAACAGAAAGAACTTCCACTCTAGGCCAGCAAAGCTTCTTACATTTTGAGAAATGTACCTTCAGAAGTGCCCTCTCACATATTACGGAATTAATCTGTGACATTTATTGTCCTAAGATATTCCTGGCATGAAAGCTTAAATAGGTTAACAAAAAGAAATTGTTCATTTATATGAAAGTGTGATCTAAAACCTCACTAACTGTCACCATCTTACTATAGACTTCTCCTTCACACAACCTCTTCATTGATGACTATCTGGCTGTTTCCCCACCCCCTCCAAAAAGAAAAAAAAAAAGGATGTAGGGGTAACCATCAAACCATCAAGAACTTAGTCACAATAGGAGATATGAATATCTTGGGCAAGAAAACGAGAGGGCTCTTTAAGGATGTATACGATGTTGCTCATTTTTAAATTAAAAAACATATGGAGAAAAACGCTCATGTTCACCTTAGGAACTTTGGCAGCCTAACTTTACTGCAAGTATGTAAACATTAAAGTATATCTACTAGGCCATCTAGTCAGCTTCAGCTATCTTACCTCCTCTTACAATAAATAGATGCAGAAATAAGTTACTAAGCTTTTCACTGCCTATTGTTTTGTTATGCCTTGGAGTGTTATCAGACTATTTTGTATATTGTTTGTTTATGCTACTTTAAGTTTCTAAAGACACTGGGTTCAAAAAACATGAGATGATTTTACTGACAATGTCTCATCCAGTTCAAAGCATTTACAGTACAACCACAGATCTTAAACTATAAATTTAAATATCCCAAATGAAATATTATGTAGTATTACATCACAGAACACCAAATAATATTTTAATGGGAAAAAAATGTTTTTAAATTGAAAAATTACTTTTTGACAGTTATGCTATTCACCCTATACGAAACTGACATGTTGTATGTCTCTTCTTCAGCCATTGACTTCTGACTCCAAAATATCAGAATGTTACTTTCCTGATGGATAATCATCTTATGCTTGAAAACCACTCAAAAGTCCTTCTACATCATTTGTCTTACTTCATAAAATATTTACAACTAATTTTTACTGTTATAAAAATTAAGATAACAGGTGTTTACTCACTTTACTTTTTGTTTTTCAAACTATGACTCATTGTTCAGTTGTTCTAAAGAAATTCTCCCCAAAATAGGGAAGAGTCATTGCAAGCAAACACCATGGCAATTGTTGCCTTAGAGAAGACTGATGTTTCACAAGGCCTTCTAGTCTACCTAAAAACAAAGGAAAAATATAAGTTTCTGGATCATGAATAGAAGCCAGGGTGAGGGGAGGGAAGACACCTTCTTTGCCTCTCTTTGTCTTAAATTTAGGAAGTTCGTAGATGGCACTAACACTAACAATAGCTTACAGGATAGCTGAGTGACTACATGGGCTTCAAGCTGCAGATGTTGAAGCAATAAAGGTGAAAAGAAAACAGGAAAATCCTAGAATAGAAGGACAATGGAGGAACAAATATTGATACAAAACAATTAAATTTAACTAAATACAAATTTCATCACATTACAGTGAAAATATTTTCCATCCTTATTAGAATTACCGACCAACTAGTATCTCCCCCATGTAACCCAGTATATAATTATCCACTGTTTGAAGGTTTGGTAACAAGAGCCCTGAGAGAAGAGTTTGTTATCATAAGAAATGATTGTCCTTTATGAAAGAAAGTTTTCTTATTTTACATTTATCTATCTTACTTTACCACTTATCTTTTACATTTTCCTAGCCTATGAGAATATATGCAGAACTACTATTTTAGCTTTGCAAATACAGTTTGAGTTAATACACCATATATTCTTGTAGCATTGTTCTACCTAATTTAGGAACAATTATTATTTTATCATCAAGAAGACATACTGTTCATTCTGCTCAGTGTTGGCCACAGAATTCTTTGTATCACTAGTTCCTGGAACAGAATTTCTATATTTTAATAATACTTCAGTGAATTTAGCATCTGTTTGCCATTGGTTGTATGGTTTGTGTTTAGCTGTGGAATTAAAAAAACGTGGGTTCAGTGTGTATTATTCCGAGAAGCACCAGAAAAACTCAACATACTGAGGTGAGATACTGGTATCTTAATTGGTTTCCTTTCCTGTAAATTAATATTTAAAGTAGCTTATGAAGTGTATAGGTGATCTTCTCATGATGAGCAACAATAGCAGTCATCTATATAAGCAGTTAATTATGTCTGCACATTCTTTGCACACAAATGTATATATGAAGCATACAAGGAGTACAAAACAAATCCAAAGAATATTAAAAAGTAATTAAAAGGCCTAGGTCTAACTAAATATTATTATTCCATTCCTTAGGTCAACACAGAAGAATTTTCTCCAATTACTAAACTCACCTGATGAATATGTGTGATTATAACCATAATTATTATTCCCAATGAAGTGTCTTTAAAATAATACTAGGATTTTCACATCTTTCCACAAAATATTTGGCTACATGCATACCAAGATTACATTTGCCTTTTATGATTGCACAGTTTACATTCCTCAGCTCCTGTGGACAAATGATGCATGCAGGTCTTAACTCTCCATTATTTCCCAGCCTAGAAATTCTTGTTATAGCAATGTAATATGTGCTTATTATGTACTATTATGTTTCACGTCATGTCTAAAACTCCAAGTCTCTAATTCTTTCTGCATGAACACCTGCATATCCTCTGTAGCGTCCTGACCCAATGTCATCAGCAAACTTTATGCCAGAAAAAATGAAGAAAATATAAGAAAAGTCTTACGGCTTGAATCTTGGAAGATCTTGCTAGCAACAAACTTCAGGTCAATCAATCCCTTTCCAAAAAAACCTACAATTTTCTAGATTTTTACCAACTCTCAATTTTTTCATCTCCTTCAGTTTAATAAGTAATTTTCTAGTTGGTACCACACAAAATAGTTATACACAATTGTTATAGTGAAATATTGAAATATTGAACATTGAAAATATTGAGCATACTGAAAATAAATACAATATAGTTTTTAAAAGCTTTAATTTAACATGTAATAATACTGCACCAAAACACTTCACAATAGAAACACTTTACCAGATTTTTCCAGTCTCTTTTATTGTACTCAGACTGTTTCTAGGTAAGTGAATATTTGTATTTTTTCTGGCAAATTCAGCGGGTAGTTACTAAATATATATACATAAGCAGCCAAGTCTGAAATTGAAGTTTGCTCCAATATAAAACAAAGGCATAGAGTAGATAGGCTAATTATTAAGACAGTTTTACTCCTCATTCCCACCAGACTGCTGTTTCTTAAGAACTAAAAAGCTGTTAATTTAATGTCCTTCAGCTTCTGAAGTTAACAGCACTGGCATAAACTGGGCTCCATCCCATTCTCAGATGTATTTTCTGGTTTCTACTGGTTTTATCTAAGTTACATACAATGCTCATTGTCCATACTTACATAGACAGTATCAGTTAGTATCAATGTGAACATCATGGAGGACTGAGTGTTGGAAAGCAGATTTCAACCATGGACTTTGGACTCCTCCTTTGTTAATGATCTCGAAAACCTCAGCTCATTGCCTGAACACTTTCTGCCATTTCCAGAAAATGAATGAATACATTTTTTGCATTAAAGTTATTTTTGTATCACAAACAATAAAGGGGAGCTCACTTCACTTACTAGTGAAGACACATGTAGGGAAGCCATGATGACAATGAGTAGGAATAAACAAATAGAGGTAATGCAGATACATTTTGGAACTAATACAGAATGCTGGGTTTCAGGTCTGAAGCTCATCTCTGTCAGGTACCAGAAGAGAACTTTCTCTAGAGCAGCTCATAGTGGAATAGGTATCACACCAGCACATCATCAAGCATGGAAAGCCTTATAATACTCAGCTGCAAATGATCAAGCACAAGTCTTGGTACAGCATCACTCATTGTGATGTGGGTTGGTATTCTGAACTTTAATTACCAATTTCAAACTGTTACCATCCAATCTACAACTAATCAGTACCTGTAATCTCCCACACACTGTTCCAAGAACTGCTTGCCTGAATTTTCTATTCAGTTCTAATTATAACCTCCTACATAGGAAACATTAACAGCTTGTATTAAAGCTGTCTTTTCATAAAGACAGCAACTGAAGATTTAAAGTGAATAACTCTTCCAATTTAACATTTGTGCCCACAAACTACTAGCTTATCTTGAAGATGATCCATACAGTATAACTTCCACATACATACTCTTTTAAACACCTCGCACCAGGGACAGAATTTAGTTTGGTTTTGATACACCTTTTGATAGTTATTACTAAGTACTTTGGTTTCATACTGATTAGTTTGGTTTTGATATACTATTAAATCTTTCTTTAGCTGAGTAACTGAGTAACTTACAGCCTTTCTTCTTTAATATTTTTGCTTTTATTTCTTTATTTTTTTGTAAATGTTGACTCTGTTTACATACTTGTTCTCATGGCCATCAGCCTTTTTTTCCCCCCTTATTATTTTATACATTATTTGAGGGCATATTTATATTGATCTCCATATAAGTACAATTGGAAGAAGAGGACATGGTGCAAACTACAATGATGTTCAGAAAATTGATACAGAAAAATACAGGTTTTCTAACAAAAATGTTTGTTATGGTTCTCATTATGTCCTCTCTTAAAATCACTTTTAAGACAAATTTGCCTTCTGTCCTGAATGCAGAATTTGTGCTATTTCTGTTTAGTAGGACATTCTTTAGTTACCAATAATAATTTTAGTTTCATTTTTAAAAACCTCCACTAATCCAGTTTTGCTTGTCATTATTTTCAGCTTTAAAGAAACAACCTTTTTAAAGTATCAACCATGTATATTTTGTTTAGAACTATTCATATATACATACACCTATATGAAATCAGGAAATGAATAGGAAATGTGTAAGCATTTACTTTTAGTTCAGTGATCAATCCATCTCTGTCAGTCACAGTGGCCTTTAATTTAGAATTAGGCTACATAGATTTTGGCGAGCCTGTGGTAATCATAAATTTAGAAAATTTTGAAATGCTAACTTCAAAGCACTGTGCTAAAGACAATATTCTCAGCTTAAAGCTAAAAAGAACTAAAAGGATGTAAAAAGTACAAGAGTTAAAAATCAACCCAAGTAATCATTAGTTTTGTCTTAAAAAGCAAAACGTAGCAATCTGCAGCATAGTGACAATGTAGTACCTATGGCTCCTCTATAAAGATCTTTCAAGCCTTTCCCTTTGCTGAACAAATTCCTTCAACAGTACAGAAAGGACTAAAGGTTTTTAGCTTCTCCTTCGTTCTTTTTCGTTCCTCATCCATACAGAGGAGGACAAGAAAAATATCTGTAATAAACAAACAAACAAAAAAGATTAAAAAAAGAGATTGAAAATATATTTATGAGGCAAATTCTTATTAGCTCCAGCATCAGTAACTATTTAGGTAGTCTTCAGTTGCAGTCCATGCTAACTCTCTGCTGAGCAAGTGCTTGTACTTTGATTTAGCAGCTGAGCAAGCTCTCGTGCGTACTGAGGATTTATAATGAAGTGCTCAATGTGAGTAGTTTGTGAACACCAGAGGCAGAAGCTCTCCTGGAACTGAGGGTCAGCTACAAGCAAATTGTCAGTTTAGTATGATACTAACCAATCCTACTGCAGCTCTGCGCTTGCTGTGGTTCTTGCTCCTGCACTGCCTTCTACACACACAGAAATGGAGTTTGAGATATGCAAGGTTTATCCTAATCCCCCTTTTCCCCACTGCCCTTTTTAAACACACACTTACAGGCACAGAAGTTTGGAAAATCATAAATGTAAACTGTAATCTTAGTTTTCACAGTTTACTTAGATGAAGTAAAAGTCAGTATTTATTAACAATTAGGTACACTTGCCTACACTTAACAACATACAATCTGCAGCCCAGTGTAAGGTTTGAAGTAGCCAAGCAGAACAAGTCAATAGCTGGCACTCATAAGCTTGAAAAAGAAAGCCTAAGTGGATTAGTATGCAGGGTGTTAGTACATTGAGGTAATTTTTTAAATTAACTCTCTACAAGGAGGTTTGTGGGGTTTTTAACCAGAAATTTATTATAAAAATTATTTTGCAGAAATCCTGAAAAGCACTAAAGAGGAAGATGAGTCAAATTTATGTAAGAGGAAAAAAATCTAAGATTACTCATAAACCAGTGGCAAAGTGAAAAAAAAGGATGTGTGAGTCTGTATCTTCAGATGAAAGTCCAGAGAATGGATACATCCTACATACTGGATTTTCTCCTCACCTTCTTGATAATGACTCTCATTGCATTGTTTCTATGCCTCCTTTTGAGTGACACAGAACTCTTCTACAAGCAAATCTTGTCAATTAAAGGCAGTGAACAACACAGGCATATTGACTGTCTGCACACTGTGCTAACTAGGTACATATTAACTCCAGTTTGCTCTTCTACTGCAGAAAAAAATATGAGATATACCTGCTACAGACTATCTCTACTATCATTTTTAAAGAGGGAAGTATATGCAGATGGGAGAAGGAAAAATACACCCTTCTCCCTTTCTCCCTCTCTTCTTTAACACATCCATAAAGCTGAATTAAATCTTTCAGAATGCAAATGTGTAGCTGTATTTTGATTAATCAAATCTTAAAAAACCTACAAACTTTACAGTAAAGCTGACACCCTTAACCTGCCTACAACTCTTTGGTCTTTGATCTGAATGCTTTCCATAAAAGCTAATACATTGTTCCATAGAAGCTTCATATACATGAAGCCCACTAATTCTCTTTTACCTATGTGTTTTTTTAAAAAACCCTCCTTTTCTACCTTTATTATATATAATTAAGTATAGTCTCCATTATTTACTTTTTTTCTTACTTTGATTTTCATTTTTTCTCTCATTTAAAGAGGGTTTGTTTTGCGTTTTTTCAGTGTGATCTCCTGAGGAAGCAAGGCTTAAGCAGTCAAGATCTGTGTATGTAGTCAGGATTAATCTTATCTAAATTTGGTGTTTGTGGAAGTCTATATATGGGCAAGTCACCCTAGCCTCTCCCTATAGCCATTGGAGAGAAAGGCATTTTACTAGGCAGTTTGTCTAGAATAAACTTTTGGATGAGAGGAACTGCCCTCTAGCCTCTGCGTTTATATTTATGATAACTTCCTTGACAGTTAAGAGAGGCTGGAGAGACTGTCTTTGTTGTAGACATTTGTACTATCAACTACATTTTGCCAGTTAAATCCCTCGCTGTCTCTGTATGAATTCACCCACTCCTTCCACTCCAGTAAGCCTTTAACAGTTTTGACACTTTCAAATATATTTGACAGAGAAGCAAAAGAATCTCAAAGATATCTAATTCCTTTAAGTTCTGTGCAAAACAAGGGCTAGAAGGAGCATTCTCCTAGTATCCACATGCAGGAAAGCTACAGACATAAGATTCAGCTATAGAAATGAAAAACTGTAGAAGAAATTTTATGAATGCCATAAACCATCTTATCCAAAACAAATAATTAAAAAAAAAAAAGCTGCAAAGCCATTGGAAACAATCAGTCTTCATTACATCTGCTACTTGTTTAATTCATAAAGGCTTTCACATCATTTTTATACTCCTGAAAAATAATCCACTAAATGAGTAGCAGTGTAACAGGATATCGACCACTAGAATGTAACAAAGCAATCCCTAATAAAATGCACCTGTGAAACTACCAGTTTATGGTCTCAGGAAAAAACATGTCCATTTCCTAATTCACAACCAGATTTTATTTCATTTGTTCAAACAAACAAACAAAAAAGTTCAATAGGGTAGGAGGTTCAGTGACCTGTCTACAAAGTGAAAACCTCAGTAACTCTAGCCCTGAGTTTGGAAACTACATATGAGAATAATTTTCTCCTATAATTTTCCCTTAATGAAAATAAATGCTGAAATGAACATCATCAAGAAAACTGAAATAAAAGATTTAACCCTGGTTTTATGTAATAGTTTGTATTTTTACTGTTTGAGCTACATTATATTAAAGATGATAAAAGTAGACATACTGTAATCTTTACTTGATACACCATTTTACCACTGCTGCCCTCTGCTGTATGGAACAGTTTCCAAGTGTTTGTATTTTATTTTGGAGATAGATTTTTCAAGTGCATATTCCAGATTGCTTTTGTTTATTCCTTTAATTTTCAATTAAGTTTAACAACAGAGGAACACAAATTTTTCAGTATGACTTAACATTATCAAAGTGAATAAATTGTTATCAAAGATAATGATATATGATTGATATATAGAAGAAATGTACTCTCAAATTTGTTTTGTAAAATAGAATGACTTACTTCAAGATATATTTTGACTCAGTTAAACGTGCTGCAATATCCATGGCACTAATGTTAATGTCTTGTTAAATGTCATCTCCCAATGAACATTATAAATGAGGAGGCAGTAAGAACAGAAGAAAATCCAACATGAGCAGTCTATGAATTCATATCCTTCTCTCAGTACAGTTTGTCTCCAACATTTCTCTCTTTCTCTACTTTTTTTTTTAATTCATCCATCTGTCCATCTCAGGAGAAAGTGCTATTCTTACATGCCATACTCCCAACAATAATAAACCTATCATCTGGGAAGATGTAACTTGCACTGCAGAGTAGCTCAATTACATTATTTTGAGGTAATATGCCTCACACAAGCACACCCTCAAATGGGTACACATCAAACTACCCATGCATATAGCTAATGAAAAGCATAGTGATGCTTGTTGCAGAATCTTAACAATACCCAAAACATTTTTTGATTTTCCAGCACAAATCTTAGCTTAGGCTCATCAGTAATTTACCCGTAATTGACAAATATGAGGCAGGTGGGTTTTTTTCCTTTCCATGCACTTTCTGAAAGATTCACAGTTTTGTTGAAAACCCTGCAAAAGTCCATGGTTTTTGTTTTATTCTATCTAATAAAGATCAGTATTTTTAATTACTTTTTGACTGAAATATGCATCAAACTGCAAGGCAAACATAATGAAGAAGAGAATGAGAAGTGAAATGAAAGGAATAACCCAAAAGACAACCAGAGCAGAGGACCGTAAGGACTAAGAAATGCTCCACTAGCTCTAAGCAATGTCTTACCTAGCTTAGTGTTTGCCACACAACAGAAACTGCCACTTGGAAAGTGCATGCAAACTTGACAATGTTTGTGGTATGTTCCCCTCACATCCCCAACACATGCAGTCATTAGAATTAGCTGTTAGAGGGTACACTCATGACTGTTGCCTTTAGTATATGGTTATAAGCCTGTTTTCCACATATTTACCTAATCCTTCTTTGCACTGTCTGCCTTCATAAGATCCTGTGCTAAAAAAATTCAGAAATTCACCACCCACTGTGTAAAATAGTATTTTATTTCATCCCTTAGTGTACTGTAAAATTTAATCAATAACAGTTCTGTATCCATTTTATCCAAACCCTCCATGATTTTGTAACCATCACCAACATCTCTCATCAGC
This sequence comes from Aegotheles bennettii, assembly GCA_013398125.1. NCBI lineage: Eukaryota > Metazoa > Chordata > Aves > Caprimulgiformes > Aegothelidae > Aegotheles > Aegotheles bennettii. Next base: position 183,117 of record VZRW01001322.1, read on the forward strand.
TTTCTCCAGTCCAGGTTTAAGTATTTTCCTTCTGGTTTATGTCTTATAAGACAGTTGTTCTATCCCTATATAATTTTACTTCTCTTTGTACCCATTCAAACCCCATGTCCTTCCCACTTCAAATAATACTGAAGATGTGGGTAGTACAACACACTCTTGCATAGCTGAAACTGAATGTACCTAAGTGGGTTTTTTTAGAACTAGCCGAATCCTTTCTTTTCCTCATGTATTTCTGAGCAAGTACTGGTAGCAGGCATCTGATTTAGTTAGCTACCTTAATATAACAAACCTCCTGAAATCATTACATTATTTAGTAGGTCATCTTAACTCTGGTATTAATGCATGAAGGCAGTAACCTGCAACAGTTTTCACCCTTCTGCCACATATTCTGTAAGGTGCTTGCATCTAAAAATCAACATGAGGAAAATGTGCACTGAGGTGGGAGGGTGGTAGATAAATATAGCCTGATGTACACTAAAGCTTATGACTACTGAAGCTGAAGGCAGGACCTTTATTTCCAAGAGTCCTGTCCCTCAGCATGCTCGTAGCAATCAGAGGTTAAAAGGAGATGCCTCTTGCTGCTGACATGAGAGTAAACTCTAAATATGGATTCACTTGGTGAGTAATTTAGCCTTTTAAAGGAATTTACTCAAACTACAAATAAATGTTGCTTGGATTTACTGCAGTTGCAGATGACCTATGTGTCGTGCATTCCTGAAGAAAATCTTGTTTCTTGGTATCTTGGGTAACTTTTTCTGTGAGCAATTATTAATTTCATGCAGCACTCAGTTCAGAAAAATCAGAGCTGGCATTGCTTCCTGTTGAATACACCTTAGGAAGATTATCAAAATGCTTTTGTAAAAATATTTATAATGCCAGTATTTTCTACAGAACTTCATGAATTTTAACAAATTGAAATATGGCCCGAGACTGAGTGTTAACTGATTCAGTTCTAAAGGGTAACTTTTAGAGTTAGTAACTGACAAGTTTTACTTGACTCTCTCCAGTTTTCCTAAGAAACATCCTACCTTGTCAATCCTGGATGATTCTGTTGGCTAGGGCTGCTAGGGTAATCTATCAAATATATTTCTTCCACTGTTAACATAGTTCAGGAAAGAGCAGCTCTGGATTGAGCCAGTGTGGGAGAAAACTAGCTAAGTATACTAACTTCCTTTGTAGACTCAAGTTATATTTTCTTGTTTGTCAGCATGAATTCAGCTGCTGTGTACTAAATATGGAATAGCTAAACTGACAGGCATCAAGACATTCACAGCCCCAACGAGCACTGTGAGACTCTGAAGCAGTGCCACACACAAGAGCAGATGCACCTTGTCGTGGGGACTTGCAGAATTGTGACAGTAAACACAGTACAACGTGCTAGAAGAGAGCAAATGCTGGCAGTACTAGGTAACACTCAGCCGCCTGAGGGTGGTAAATCTGGGTGTATACATAACATGGCCAACACTTGTTTTGTTAGCCTGCCTATAACATAGCCTTTGCCAGTATAAAGACACTAGCAGAGAGTTTCCTTTACAGAACCTGTGTTCCCCATCATCTGCAAGATAAAGTACTCTGCTATTTGACAGGGATGTGCTAGGGTCATCACTGATGTAATTTTTATGGTTCCTTTCATCAAGAAAATGGCCATTCGCACCTTTAATTCTGATGGTCCTCTTATGGTGCCTACAACCTAGACCATTATGTAATAGCACACAATCCCAGGAGCTAAAAGATGATTCTGGCCTATCCACAGGCAGGAAGCTGGAGAAAACAGTGCTACACCTGCATGCTTGTCCTGTGACGTTTTATTTAAATGTTCATATGAAGCAAATGTTTTTGCAATTCAATTTCTAGCCTTGGCTATAACTCAAATTGGGAACTCATCCAGGATATTACCCAAGACTGAGAATCTTAAACTGATATGTAAAACGCCTTCATGAGTAGCTAGTTTAATAAAGAATCCATTTAATTTGATAAGAACAGAGCTCTTAAATCATGTTTTACAGAGGACCATACACAAAACATTAAGGATGACAACAGCATAATTAAAAAATATTATCAAGGCAAAGAATTAATTTAGAATTTGATTACATACTATTGTACAAATATGGAAGACAGCTGCACCACTGTCACTGAAACCTACCAAGCTCTCACTTTTAGTTTGCTAATTGAGCTAATGAATATTCATGACCTCAAACTTGTAGCAATTCCACAGTTCATTTGTCTGCTATGTGATTTGCAACATTGCCATAAAAATCCAGACTAGTCAAAAATGTCAAAGAAAACTAGCAGACTGTGAAAATTTCCCTTCAGAACACATTGCCTCTTACTCCCTCTGCAATAATACAACACTACACTTAAAACCCTGCTCAGACTTAAATTCACACCCTTTAGAACAGGGAAAGCAATGGACCACAAAAGATGTTTATCATTTAGAGGTCTGTATTAATTGTACCTTTCTCTGATTCACCACAGTTGAGAGAACTGGCTTTGTATTCTTTGCTTGAGATGATGGTATTTGCAATTGCCCACTATTTTTCTACTACAAACATAAATCAAAGATAAATCAGTAAAATTACTGAACATACTAAGTACTGCAATGAAAACTTTGCTTAATGATTGTTTAAGATTGGCAATAATTCTAGATTACTTTCTTAACAGTTTAATATAAGGCATTGGATTGATGTTAAATATTTTAAAAATTATAATAAAAATAAAAATGTGCAACCAAATAACGAGTGCTTTAAACTACGCAATTTGAAAATATTTCTTTGTCCGTAAGTTATTTATCTGTCAAATAAAACATTATTGTTATTTGTTACCACAGCTTTTTAACCATGTTTGTTTTGTTTAATAATACATTGTGGGACATGCCCAAAAGACAGAATTAACGAAACCTTTCCTGAATTTGTAAGACCACGATGAATTTCAGTGACAAAAATGTTTGTATAAGTGCAATTTATACCATTCCAAAACCAATTTAAAATAGAAAATAACTCACTGATTGGGACTGACATTTGCCATGCCAAATCCATCACAACAGATGTCTCAATTCCCTAAGACATTTTCCCAAGGAAAGACAGATAAAGCACATCAGCTAGATATTCACAAATTATTGGACTTGAATTCATCAGTACACCTCATCTATCACATTTATATAAGGTTCTAGTCCTGCCAGTCACTGTGTGATGTGCAGCATAGAGCACTTGACTAGAGTAAGCAGAGTCCATACAATAGCACAAATAAAGCCAGCTTACATTAAGCAAGCCTCTGTTTTTAGCAGCAGGGAATTTAAAATAAATTTATCAAGGAGCAGCTGTACGTGGTTACAGGCTCATTTACATGTGTCACGGTTTAACAGGTTTCTTAGTTTTGAATGTGATATTTAAACTGTTTTTGCTAAACTTGAAAAAAAAAGTATCACATATTGTGATATAAAGAAACTTTGCATTTTTCATTTTAAACTGATTAAAAGTCAAGCTGTATTTCTATTACTATGAGGGTGTCTATGCAGTAGACTGAAACAAGATAATGATTGATTCCATTGTGTGTACAAACAAGGATAAAACCTGAAGCTAACTGTGACTGGAAATAGTCAGTGATCCTTGACTTTTTTCGTTTCCAGGCAGGCAAAAAATAGCAACAAAAGAACGAGGGATTTTTGTTTGGTCCGAAGATATTCTTTCTTTTGCATTTACAGACAACAAAATATCCCAAACCAAAACTTTCCTCCCTCCCCACAACAAGCAGAAAACTGTCAATGGCTAGAAAGCACTTAACAATATAAGAAAACACACCCACAAAAATATATTCATACTAAACAGAATCCTAAATCTTGCCCTGTGGGTTACTAGTATATTCCTGTACAAACATCATTTTCCTCAGCAATTTAAAAGCAGAGCTTAACAGCCTTTTAAATTGCATCATGACTTGGGTTTCACAGCCATATAGTTAACAGCACATCAGGAAACCAACAATTCTGGAAGCTGTCCTACAGCTCTCTCCAACACTCCTTCCTAACTTTGTCTTCCTGCAAAATCCTTTCTCTAGTTTCTGTAATTATCTCCACAAGTCCAGCTACTGATTTCTTCAGTTTATCTACTTACCCCATACCGAAAGACTCACAGATCAAACTGTTGTGCAATACGGTCAGTATTAAACTACCTGGCAATGAGAAATCCTGCAGCGATGCCCCTGTGACATGCACAGTACCACTGGCACAACAAAGTCCCTGACAGGGTCTATCCTGACCTCAAGCCTTCACCCTAACTAATTTTCCTATTTTCCCTTAGATACAACTCTTATTTCTTTTGATGGCCACCTCCCAGTATTCACCCTCTATTTACTTAATTTGACCTCTAATTTGCCCCAATACCCAGCTGCTACAGCTCTCCTCTTAGAAATAGCTCTTGCATCACCTCCTCTACAAATCATCCATCTTCACCTAAACTTTGAGATTGCTCAGTCTTTTGTAGCTTCCTTCTATTTGCCCTTTGTTTAAGGCACAGTATATAGATTCAAAGTGGAGACACACAAATAAAGGAACAGGTTATAGATAAGTAAATAGAGGATGTTGTTTTAGTTTTCATAGAGACAACCATATCTGTTAGCTATTTAGCAAGCCATAACTTTATTTCTGCCTGCCTCAACACATGCAGGCTTTTGGGATAATGCCCAGGTGAGAATTGTTTAAGTCCTGATCATTTCAGGAAAAAAGACCCCCAATCTTGAACAATATTCAAAAGGAGATTAAATTTACAGGGTATTTATTGTTTCTCTGAAATAGAAGGATTCAAAGAACTTTGAAAGGGAAAAAAAAAAATCTCTTTTGAAGTCAGTTTCTCTCTCTGAAGATTTTTACCTGTTACTGTTAGAATGGACATTCTGGGGGGGAAACTATCTCAATTGAAGACCTGGACAGTGAAGGACCTGAAGATAGTGCTGGGAGACCTGGACTCCTGTTGGGAGAGAGAAGGTCCTACGTTCTTAGAGTACAAGCAACAGCAGAAATAATTCTTATCTACTTTTTTGAACTTGAAATAACCTTCCCTGTGTAAACTTCCTATCTCATATATTCCTTTTATAACAGATTTTTTAATTTCCAAATGTTTAACACAAAAAAGAAGAATCAGTCCTTAGAAAATTCAAAATTTGATGAAATTATGCAGAGTTTCCCACAGATGTATAGAAAAGATTGATTTTGATTCTAAAAAAGGAAATCAGCTATAGCTTAAGATTGCAAATTCTCCCCAAAAGCAAGTGTCCTAGACTTTCTATTATGCAATTTAAAATAAAATGGTTATTTATTTCCATAGTATTTTGATTACTCAACATGAAACCCATATGATATGATCCTTCTTTATAGTTTGGGAAAAAGTAGCATTAAACTAGGAGTGTAAAGTACTATGTTAATTTAAAACTTCCTATTATTACAATAAAGCAGTTTTTGATTTAACATAAGTTGTAATGTTTCCCACTCATTTTGAATTATCTGAATTGAATAACAAATACCTGGTATCTAAAGTAAAAAGTAACAAGTAAACTAATGATAAGATAAATTAGAGGAAAAAATAGTCTACCTCTAATAGATAGTTTCCCTCAAAAATCATATTTTTGTCTTTAATATTTTGTCTGTGATAAAGTCAACTTTGCTATTATTCATTCAAACCTGTTCAGTAAACATGTTCCAGCCAAATGAAGGGATTGAACTTTAAAGAGAATTTGTTTAAACAGTCTTAGTTGTTCATGAAAAACAATTATTTCAGTATGACTCAGGAATGCTCAGTAATTTCTTCAACGTAATTATTTCATCTACTTTCACCAGCCTTTTTGTATTCATCTTCCTTTCATTTTCTTCTACAAGCATACACATGTTGAAGCATGCAAGAGCCTTTTCAGAGGAGCTGAATTATACAGTAGTTTTACTTGCCTATCAGTTCTAAGATGTCAACAATCTTGATAGTCTTACATCTTCTAAACATTTTCAAGAGATCAGTACAAGCTTCAGCTGGACAAAGGAATTGTATAAGCAGGTATTTCATTTTGTTTTTTTCACTACAGCATGCAGGAGGTATAAAGTATTGGAGGCAGAGCTTCAATTACAAAATGCATCTCAGCTGTTTGAATTGATTTACAGTGTCTGTGCATGTATGTACTTCCATAGAAGCTGTAGTATGTCTATGAACCTTTTTTTAAATAGATTCCTCAGCATCAGTTTAGCTTGGAATAATTTCCAGTCACCTGTTCTTCATTCCTGATTGGTACAATTCAGTATCCGAGAATTTTCGAATGTAAAGGTGTGATTGTATAAAGTTTAAGTAGATGAGCATTTTTCAGACTAGCATTTCTCAAACCAAGGCTTTCTTAGGTTAGCTAAAATCATACTGAACTCCAGGAACCTTTTTCAATGGTGGTCACTGGCAAGGTGGACCCAAATTGCTTGGAAAGCCATTCTGATAGTCCATTATGTAGCCCATGAAGTAACTGTATAATCATGTTAGTAACTACGAAATGTGTTTCCTAACATATGCTTTAGAGGATAAAACCCACAAACATTTTTAGGAGGAATGAGAAGAAAATCTACTGTGAAATAACGGTTTTGTTCCAACTCCACCAGAAGCTTTAGATGCAATACTATACTTTCCACTTTATAATATTCAGTAAGAGTAGGAAATTATTTCTTCTGCTGCTCGCTGCCCTGTAACTGCAGTTATGGGGAAAAAACAGAAATGCTGATACGGCAATTGATGTTTCTGATGATACAGACAGCTTTTAGATAACTCTCACTTCCACAACAGTTGAAGGGCAGGAGTTGTACTCACATAGCTAAATACAGAGTACACTGTTTGTTTCAGGAGGCTGTAGGTTTATCATTTAAAAGAAAGCTGAGGTTGATTTCCTTCTGAAAAGACTGTTTGATGTTTATGTTGTTGATGGTAGTGGGAAAATACATAATCTCTCTATAAAATAATCTCTATAAAATAATCAAGAGATATGGTAGAAGAATAGCTTGACAAGAGCTGATTCAGGTAAATCCTACAATCTCTGATCTCTGATTAAAGCAGGTAATTAACATGCTGTTTTCTGGCCTTGTAATCTATGAATTCTTTGTGCTGTATAAATATTTATTTGAATACAAGCAATTTGGCATAGCCCTACACCACCTGAATCAATGCAAAAGCAGTATCTTCAAGTATAATAAAGTAAAGCACAACATTTTTCACAACAAAAAGCATACGGATTTCTACTCATGTTCTGAGCACCTATTAAAGCACTAGTATGGAATTCCTCAAATAGTCTCTTAATAAACAGAGCTAGAAGCCACTTCTGATGAGGTATATTTGTGGGTTTTAGTGTTACAGAAAGCGTCTTCTGGTTAGTCAGTAGAATCTATCTCCATGAATGACTCCATACAAATAAACAGATTTGTGCTTCAGGTTTGTGCTTCAAATGATGGAAAACTATTATGTAAGCAAGCGTGGAACTTCAGTGCATATTTTCTTCAGTAGAATACACGTGGCAATGACTTATTTAAAGGTAAATTTTATTTTCCAAGACAAAATTAAACATTGTTATAAACTGTCAGAATTCCTGAGTGGCTGACAAAGGAAAGTTAGCCGAGTATTTCAGGCAGTAAAAGAAATACTTTTAAGTAATCACACCAGTGGAAGCACACCAGGTACATTTTACAGCCCTCTGAGATACTCAGTGTAAGGTATTTAATCTCTTCATGTCTCTGAAAGGACACTACACCTGCTTTTGTGAAAGCAGCAACGAAGACAAGTCTCTTGTTCAAATATCACTGTTTCAAGAAACAACAGCGTACATATGCAATAGCTGAGAGTCATGTACCTTTTAGAAATACTTCAGGCATCTGACATGTTTATTTAAAAGATATGTCAAAGAGCCATACTCAAGACACTCAAGAACTTGAAGCTTATTCTTTAGCTGAGTGAAGCTTACTTCTTTTCAGCTTTGTCACTAATAACAACAAGAATTAGTAGAACAAGTAACTCAGGCCAGAAGTGCATCTAGTAAATTCTGTTCTCTCTTACAGAGTCTAATAATGAACCCTTATAGGAGTGTACACATAAGCATTACCGAATAATTTTTCATTGCTACATCATCCTGTTTTCTTTGAATTAAAGGTTTGGGAACCTCCTGAACCAGAGGTCACATTTGGATGACTGTATTCAACAGCCACTGTGGACCTATCCTCCAGAAACATGTCAAATCCATTTTTGACACTATGCCACCCTATGGCAATTAAGAATCTCATGATTTTATAGGCTTCCATAGTATTTACCCTTAATCACCTTGTCTTAAAACTGAAAGCTCCCAGTGTATTTAACCTCATCGCATCTGGTAACCCCGTAACAACATTAATCATTTTGTCAGCTGTCATTGCACATACATCTAGCGTTAATTTTCCCAAATGCATTACTTTGACTTTCATAACAATAAATGTAGTTTCCATTTTATTATCTCTTAACTCAGCAGTGGACAAATATTCTGCAAGTGCCCACATCTTCTGCAGGTGTCCACAGCCAAGCTCTAATTTTGACAACACAAATAATTATGAGTAATCAGTAAGCACCATCATTAGTTCTTTCTTCGAGGTGACTGAGGAGTTTTTGAATACCACATGACCTATATTCTCCACATTTATTGGGTCCTTCTAGTAGAGTTGTAGGCCTGATTTTCCAATACAAAATCCATATTTATTCTTCTATAAATTATCATAGCTATTTCCTAATTATTTCCTTATTACTGTTTTTGCTGGTCTACCTTGGAGAAAATTAGATTAGCTGTCTTACAGTGCTCAGGAAACGCAGAGATTGTTTTACAGACTGATGTGGTATCTGTGACTTGTTATTCCTTTGGCACTGGAGCTGTTCACAAGAACGGGTTACGTACCAGAGCAAACAGCAATTTTGAGTTATTTTGGAACAACTTCTAGGATTTTTTTTTTTCCATTTTTTCTTAAATTATGTGAAATTTGAGAAGAATGTGATCAGTACTACAGTGACCTTCACTCAGCATATCATGAACAAGGCCTTGTGTTCTCGGGACAGATTGACTTTCTGTTGTGAGCTTTCACTCCGAAAAGTAGTGTTGTAGGTGCACATGTACATGTGCTGTCTGCATGACAGCTCATATGATAAATACAAGTCTATGGGCAGGTAACCGAAGTCTTATTGCTTTCTTTATTTGAAATCTCTCAATCTGTTGTAGTCAACAGCATCTTAGCAAACATTTAAAAAGATCACAAATCCAGGAGAAAATAAATACTGCTAGCAATTACACTGATGCTCTCTGATGTGTCAAGGTCACATTGCTTCTAAGTGCAATTCCATTTCACTTCTTGGAAAACCTGTGAAGAAATAAATGGACCTCATTAAAGTCTGGAAAAACACAAAAACAACAAAATGGACATTTACTGAGAGACAATAAATGGACATTTACAGAAAAACTAGTGATGCAGTGAGATATCTTCATCCTGACAGTAAGACAGAAAAGTTGGAAATAAAAGTGGCTGTATTTGTATCCCCAAGAGGGCCAAGTCTGCTGCGTAAACAAGTTTCTGAAATTGAGCCAGGAGGATTCCTGTCAGTTCTGTGTCACTAATGATAAGAAGCTAATGTTCTTAGCATTTTTGTAGCCTTTTTAGTTTTAACATTTTAAAAGCAATTAACTGATCTTCAAAACATTTCTCCGAGATAAACACACATTATTATCCCTTAATTAGGGAGGGAGGCGCAGAGGACACAGCTTTCGATTTCTCGCTTAATGAACTGATTACCAGAACCCACAGTGAATCACCCCCGTGTCCTCTTCTGCCAGCATTGGACAAACTGACCCTCACAGGGTATGTGGTGACAAATGACTACTGGGACATTAAGGTGATGGCCCTGCAGGAGAGGAGAGGGGAGAGGAGAGGGGAGATGGGAGAGGAGAGAGGA
>VZRW01001322.1:193222-203263 GCA_013398125.1 Aegotheles bennettii
AGAGGAGAGGAGAGGAGAGGAGAGGAGAGGAGTAAAAAAAAGGGAAAAAAAATAGGAAAGAGAAACCGAAGGAAATGATCAGCATTTTACTACTTCTGCTTCACTAATGAGTCAAACATAAGAACGATATGAAAAAAATAATGTACCTACCACATTGGACTAGAAAAAGAGACAATTCTAGCTGGAAAGAGAACACCGGGACGTTATCTCATTCGTCCTCCAAGCATTTAATTACGAACCCGAACCCCTGCCCTCCCCACGCCACTGCAGTTCTCGTGTTCGCCTCCAGGCGGCGCCTCCCGGGGGCTCGGAGCCGCCGCTGCGCCGCCGCACCGCAGCACCCCGCGGCAGAGCTCAGCCTGCTGCTCTGCGGGGCTGCGTCCCGCACAGCTCCAGCTGAGGCTCTCCACACGGCGTCTCCCTGCCCCGCAGAGAAGGAGCCTCCCGCCGTGCCACAGGCGCGGTCCCCAGCGCCAGGACTCTGCCGGCCGTTCCCCGCTTAAGCCGCCGCACCCGCCGCGCGCTCGCTAGATGGCGCTGCTCGCCCCGCCGCCATCTCGGGCGCAGAGCCGGGCTGCACCGCGGCCGCTCAGCTCCGCCGGTTTTACCGCTGCTCTGCTTTCACGGGCCTCATCCGTCCCCCACTCCCGACCCGTGAAAGTAGAGTGGCCCCCCGTGCCGGTGAGCCTGACCCGCTCCGGCAGCTCCCAAGGAAGGAGCAGGGGAGGCTTCTTCGCTTTCTGCCAGTGCGTGCGGGGCAGCGGGGGCGGGGGAAGCGGCAGCGAGGGATGAGCGGGGAGCAGGGCGGTGGTGTGCCCGTGAGCGCAGGGCTGGGCGCTAACAGGGTGCAGGGCAGAGCAGGGGTTCAGGAGCGCTCCCCTCTCCTCGGGGCAGCAGGGAGGATGGCCGGGACACGGGGTCGCTGCAGGTGGGAAGGGAGGTTACCGGTCCTCTGGCAAGTCTCCAAGCCTGGAGACTCCACACCTCTCTGGGCAGCCTGTGCCAGTCTTCAGGGCACACACCAAATCTGGGCTCCTATGCCGTGCAGAAGGTGCACAGTGAAGGTTGTTCCTCAGTCCTCTGGCCAGAGACACAGGGGGTATCTAGAAAGTGGCCCAGAATGGGGAGAACCCTTCCCCAAAGCCTTCAGTTGCTTTGCGGTTCCAGGAGGTAGAAATAAAAGCTGACTTGTCAGCCGTGGCTGCTCTTTGATGGAGCTCATGGAGTGCTGGGGCACCACTGCAAACCTGACATCTCAAAGTCTGTCTTATCTTGTAGGAAAAACGTTTATCCATTTTGCAGCTCCTGCAAAAATACCCAGAACTCGACTCGGCCAAAGTTCAGAATAATGTAAACCATGTAAGTTCTGCTTCTGTTAAAGAAGGGATCAGATCAGGAAGTTGAACAATTTCCTCTGGATATGTAACAGACCTTGAACAAGGAATTAAGAAGTTAGGAACAGCTTGGAACTGCTGAAACCCACTGGAGAAAACAGATGTTCAGTTAGGGGGGAAAAAAAATCTTGTTTTATTGTGCTTAAGTGCTAATAAACATGAAAGTGTGTAATTAGTTTTAGTTCAAATAATCTTTCTCAATCATAAAACTTTGAAAAAGGTTCTTAAGTATTTTACAAAAGTGCTGAGATTATTACATCGAGAACTTAAATTTAAATGTCTTTGCCTATGTCTCTTGCAAACCTGTATATGATAGATAGGTATCTTGAGAAACAGAGTGAGTTTTCACTGAAGAATCCTGCGACTATATGACCAGTTAGGTAACTGTAGTAACCAGTCCACTCTCGTCATAATCTCTTAATGCAACATTCACAGAAAAACTGTGATGTAACACTTTGATCTCCTTCTAACCTTTAAATTTGAAACTTATTACTAAAATCACAACAGAGAAAGAAGATGAGGGAGAGGAGAGAAGAGAGCATGCTTCTTAAGAGAGTGGTTCAAAACTGCACCATGACAGGTTTAGACTGGACATTAGGAAGCATTTCTTTGCTGAGAGGGTGGTCACACACTGGAACAGGCTTCTGGAGAGGTGGCTGATGCCCCAAGCCTGTCAGTGTTTGAGAGGCATTAGGACAGTGCCCTTAACAATATGCTTTAATTTTTGGTCAGCCCTGAATCTATCAGGCAATTGGACTGGATGATCGTTGTAGGTCCCTTCCAACCGAAATACTCTAATCTATTCTATTCTTAAGGAGGGATGAAATAACCTACATATTGGCGGTTCTCAGCACTGCCGGTAACTGGAAGCAGTTATCTGCTAAAAGTTAATTTGGACATATTTTGAAAGGCGAAAAGTGAGTGGCCAACGTTACTCTTGACAATATTTGAAAAATAAATATTTGTTGAGACAAAGTTTATAAAGATGGCACTGATTTTCCTCAATTAGGGAAAATAAATGGCTTCTCTAGTTTACTGTATGGTGCTGGAGATTAACCGTTTTGGTCTCTTCTCACTTTCCTTCTTCAGCTGGATTGACATAGGTAGTATCTCCTTCAAATTGCAACCAACTTTTTAAAAGTATCTGGAAGAAAAGGAGAGAAAGAAGACCTTTTTTTGTTGGGATCAGAGCCAGGAGAAAATGATACTGCACAAGTGTATCCATTTCTCTGTGCTGACCAGGGTGAGGACCTTGGGTGAGTAGTTCAGCTAAGTATGTCTACATTTTAGATATCTACATTCCATCCCCTACAGCTTTCCTAGATAGCTTAGCTTGTGTATGAAAGAGATTATGTTGTCATTGAAAATGATTGTGATGAAAAATAAGGAATTTCCTTATTATGTGAAAATGTGTCCAGAATTTTTCTGTAGAAGTGTGAATATTACAAGTTTATTGCAGTAGGCAATTTAACACCTTCAGTTCAGTCCTCATGCTTTGTTCAAGTGTGAAGCTTGAAAATATGTAAGTACTAGAAAAACCCTTAAAGTGTAACAGGGTACACTTTACTTCTATTTTCTTAAATGTTTAAAGCACTTAAAATACTCAAAAGTCTGAAAATTACTTTTATAATTGTAATGAATGAATTTGCATGTTACAAATTTTGTATAATTCATAAAGAGAATGTGTAAACCACGTGGCCCAAATCTGGTCCAGCCTGTTACATACAGCAGTTTATAAAGGTCAGCAAAAAGAAAAGTAGGCCCACTGATACATTCTAAAGGCTATAATAAGTAGTAGAATATAAGTTAATGAATCAAAGTAAGTGCATACATAACTGATGGACAGTAGCAAGAAGATGAATTGTTTAATGACTCCTTTTAGGATCCGTTGTTTGGCAGATACCAGAAGTGTTGAGAGAGAGAGAACTAATTCTGGGTACTGTATTTACTGTCTGTAAGGGCCCATGAGGCACTGCAACGCTATTACGGGTCTTTCTCTTGCAACTTAGATGCAACCAGGAAAGTTTACAGATCAACCATGGCCAGCAGTGCCAGTCCTAGAATCATAGAATTGTTACAGTTGGAAAAGATAGAATAATAGATGCAAAAGCAAACTAGCACAGAAAACTGAAAAGATTAATTATTGGAGAGCTTACTTGGTAATTTTGAGACAACAAATTAATTATAATTCCATATATCCCCATGTTTTAACCCTGATGTGTCAAACACAGTGTCATACTGGGTCTTCTGTGGCCACAGTTGAAAAATAAAACTTTTCCTTTGGCTCCAAGAAGACTAAGGATTCTGTATTTCCATTACTGAATTACATTTTCCTGTCACAAAATTGTCACAGTTGAGTTACAGAGGTGGTGGTGTGTCCTTCAGAACTGGTGAGGAAGAATTTATTTATGAAAATGAGAGGAAAAATCCTACACAAATACACATGCACACATCAATATAAACACATATTTGACAGCAGTGCTGGGGTGCCTTCACTTCTCCACTCTGAAGCTAATGTAAACAGAGGCATTCATAATAAGTGTTTTTCTTAGTTCAAGCATTGAACTGAGGGTGGTTTAAGTATACAGCCCTTTTTGAAGAGGAAAGAGAAACATGCAAACAACTGATTTGTGCAGAAACACTGGGATTTAGGACTAAGCATTGAAAGGAATAAAGGTCTCCTGTGCCCTGTCCAGTTTAACTAAGTGGAACCCAGCCCCCTTCTGTGAGCAATGCATGAGGCATGTGGCCAACATCTTAGTCGTAACCAATATTAAGTCCAAAAGACAGAGGAGTCAGAGTGTTCGAACGCATTGGTCTCTGCCCCAGTGGCTGTTTGTTGTTTGAGACTCAGTAGATTGAATGATCCGTCCTTGATATGGCAATGCCATCCTGCACTGCAAACAGCGGGTAACAGTGACAGTGCCTGCCTGACGTGAGCAGGTCTGGTGAGGGCTGGGGTCCTCCTCTCTGCCCTTTGCCCAGGTACAAGCACTGCTGTACTGGCTCATTCTGCCCTCACCTATTTTCACTGCTGTTCTCACCATGGTGCTCTCTCTCTGTCTTTCCTGTTTCCCTAAGAGGTGCTTTGGATCAGCCTTTACTGTCTCAGTATCTTGCAGGAGGATCAGCAGCATACCTTACACTTAGTCTGTGTTCCTGTCCATTTCTTGTTCAGGCATGATGTTGAGTCTAACTACAAAATAGCTGTACATAAAAATGCATATACATCAAAAAAATTCCCATATGGTAACACTCTCCATGTTTGCCGCATGGTGGTGATACCAGACAGGTTCTTCCTCTGGAGGTCCTAGTCTGTCCTGAACTTGGTCACCAGAATACTTCTGTTACGAGCACCCAGGTTTTTTACAGTTAACTTACAAATAACTTTAAAAAATTTAGTCTCTGCTATTGTAAGTTTCCTTTTTTTCTTTTGGAAAGGGTAATTTTAATGTATCAGATTCATGGAGCTAGGCATAGATATGGTAGGATCCAGCGGCCTAAACTGTTTGTAAGTATAGAACAGGAAAAGCACCTTCCCTATTTACTCATCCAAAAGGCAAGCGTAACTGTGTATTCCCAGATTTTGTAGCACATACCAGGAAACAATTTTATCTCTAGTCATCTCCATGGGAAGCAGGTGGTGTTTTTCTCTCTTGCACAGTTTTGTGCAAAGTTCTCTCAGCTATTTCCTATTTCCTCCTGAAAATAGCAGTGACTCTGTCACAGGAATTGGTATTACAGAGCTTACTATAGTAATTTAAGGATCTTCTTTTTATCTAAGGGTTTTATCTTTGGACTCTCCAAAGTGTTCAAAGGACATTAATTGTAAAATTTACTTTTGGTTTGCATAATTTTTAACTCTATTTTAAATAACCTGTAGGGGTTTTTTTGGTGGTTTTGGGTTATTTGCCAGGTGTCTTGGTTAAGTAAGGTCATACAGACATACCAGAACAGGAAAAGGTTTACAATCTTTAGACGTCTTTCCGTGTCTGTCACTGGTGAAACTTCTTTACGAACATAGCCAAAGGTGTAGAATAATGTGTGTCTGTTTAGCAAAGGAGTGCTGGGGGAAAAATTGAAAGCTCAGGAGGAAACACGTTAGCAGAGCTGCCCCATGTTTTAAGATAGTCCTTGATGAAACACCTGAAGTATTCCTAAAGGAAGGTGGTACTTCCTTTCTAAGTAGCTATCAATAACATTTTCACTTAGGAACTTTTATTGTTTACTGGATATCTAGGAAAAAAGATAAAGAACGGAGGTAATGTAAGTGTGTTCTCAAGCTGCTCAGGCATAGGCATAGATGTCCTGGTCCAGAAACCTAGTTCACTTGTTCTAGATATTCTTTTCCCTTTTTCTCTAAGAGATCTTTAGCATGACATCATCTTTTTGTCAGTCAGAGACTTTAAGCATAGGGGGAAGGTAAGAAATTCTGACTACAGTTCTCACAGCAAGGCTAAAGAGAGAACCTGTTTCCTGTAACAGACATTTGGTATAACCTCCTCTGCTCTAGCCCTGCTCCTCCATGTGACTGTTCACTGTGGCCTGTTGGTGCCAGTTGCCCTCCTGTGGCTTGGAGAGAGCTGTTTCATAACTCAGGAGGGAAGATGCATGTCTTGAAATAGACAGAATGATAAACTGCCCCCTGAGGCAAACACAACTATTGTGTATAATTGAAGAAAAGCTGAAAGGGGATCTAGGCAGTACATTATCAAATGAAATTATAACAAAAAATGGAAGCATTTATTTTCAAAAGTACGTGAGTGATTTTATTTCTCCGATACATAACAGGAGGGTTAGCCATTTATTATTCATGCTTGGATTTGAAAAGGGACACCTCTGCATACTGAAATCATCATTACTGAAATAAAACCCAATGGAAAGATCATCAACTGTTGTATTTTTATTTGTATTTATAATTTTATTTAATTTGAACCTGGCAGAAAAGTGTTTTATACAATTCTGTAAATACAAAGTGCAGAGCTGTAGGAAATGGCATAATTATTCCCAAAATTCAGACCAGAAGTAGGAATAAAGGAGTTTCTTCAATTGTTTTCCATCTTTCCATCTATTTTTTCTAAGAAAATAATATTTAATTCACAGATTCAGGTGTTGTAATAAGTTTTACATGAATGAAAAGATAGTATCATAGTCTGTAAAGCTGAAAATCTGAAACAAGCAGTATTTCCAGTCAGTCTAGATAACACTGAAGTAATACAGCAGGAAAATATAAAGATATGAGTAATGATTTTCCCTGTGTGTGAAAAGGAGAATTTCTACATTGAGTTAAATAAAATAATTTCACACAGTAAATATCTGTCAGAGTTTTCCTGTTAACAACTCTGGAGCCAACTTTTCAGCTATACTCATTTATGTGAAAAATATATTTGTACTCCCCAAGCAAAACAAAAGAAACTCAGTAACACTTTGGAGGAAATATATATATATATGTATTTATATAAATCCATGAACTTTATATTTGTTAAGAGAGGAATCTGGGTATGAAAATACAAAGCTGGCCTAAGATTTCACCAATTCATAGGCTGTTTTTTCTTAGTTTGAGCATACAGGCATTTTGTCAGACTACGTGTCTGTATGTGCATCTTTCTCTTGGATATCCACAGTTGCCTCTGGTCCGCTCATTCTGGTTGAAGTATGTAGCAGGTTTTGTCTTTTCCTCTTCAAGTAGAAATAAATTATACTTTCAGCTCCAACTATAGAAAGGGTTAGAAGAATGAACAGCCAAATGATGCCGGCAGAAAGTACTTTCTCCATTTTACAGAATCACAGAATCTAAGGGGTTGGAAGGGACCTCGAAAGATCATCTAGTCCACCCCCCCTGCCAGAGCAGGGTCATCTAGAGTACATCACACAGGAATGCATCCAGGCGGGTTTTGAATGTCTCCAGTGAAGGAGACTCCACAGCCTCTCTGGGCAGCCTGTTCCAGTGCTCTGTCACTCTCACAGTGAAAAAGTTTTTCCTGATATTTACATGGAACCTCCTATGCTCCAGTTTAAAACCATTGCCCCTTGTCCTATCATTAGTCATTACTGACAAAAGCTTGGCTCCATCATCCTGACACTCACCCTTTACATATTTGTAAACATGGATGAGGTCACACCTCAGTCTCCTTTTCTCCAAGCTAAAGAGAACCAGCTCCCTCAGCCTCTCCTCATAAGGGAGATGTTCCATTCCCTTAATCATCTTAGTGGCTCTGCGCTGGACTCTGTCAAGCAGTTCCATGTCCTTCTTGAACTGTGGGGCCCAGAATTGGACACAATACTCCAGATGTGGCCTCACCAAGGCAGAATAGAGGGGGAGGAGAACCTCTCTCGACCTACTAACCACCCCCTTTCTAATGCACCCCAGGATGCCATTGGCCTTCTTGGCCACAAGGGCACATTGCTGGCTCATGGTCATTTTCGTGTCCACCAGGACCCCCAGGTCCCTTTCTCCTACACTGCTCTCCAGCAGGTCAGCCCCCAGCCTGTACTGGTGCATGGTGTTGTTCTTCCCCAGATGCAAAACTCTGCACTTGCCCTTGTTGAATTTCATTAAGTTTCTCCCCGCCCAACTTCCCATCTGTAAGTGCATGAAATGGAATCAACACTTTTGATCATAAGAGATTTCATAATCTAATAATAACTGAGACTTCTTTAACCAGAAATCACACAAATGCAGTATGTATATAGATTTTCAGTGGTTTCATGGGTATTTTTGCTGACAAAACAAAACAAGATTTAATTATAACTGATCAAAACAATCCTCTATTTCCTATATCTGAACCTCTATTTCCTATAGAACCTCTATTTCCTATATCTGGAAACAAATGAAGTTTATGGACTTTCTTCCAAATACTCTCAAAATTAATACCTAGAAACTATGTAATTATATTCTTGTTGTATTTGAGCATCTCCTTATAATTCTACTTAAAAGGAAGTATGCTTACCTGTATTTTCTGTTGATATCTCTGTATTTTCAGGAGCTTTTGGAAGGAAAAGAAACTGTTTATTCTGAATGCTTTAAAAAAAAGATGCATTTTAAACTTCCTAAGTCCAGATGCTCCTGACAATTCCCCCTAAATCCACTTGCTGGTGACAATTTTTCTCTCAGAGAGATGGAGCTAAGCTTCTGTAAACCCGCCCGGTAGGATGATTGGCTCTTTCATTCCAAGAGCATCTGACCTCCTCAGTCAAGATACCCAACAAGACATGAAATTAGAGTCAGATTTCTACTATTTCTAAAAGTGTTTTCAAATATATTCATTTCTGAGAAACTGCCCACAGGATCTTTAGTAATTTTAGTGTTTCCTTAAACAGGAGTCATTTCTTGAATAGATGTCTCGAGTTTTAGGAATGTATCATGAACATTTTACTTGAGAATAAACTCTGAGTTTGGCCCCTTCTGTCAAAGAAAACCACTCCATGTGGATGTGGTTCCTGTGGTAATTGCACTTCCTAAACTTAGCAGGTAAGGAAAAGGTGAACAGAAGTTTGACATTTATCTAAACAAAATGTCTGTGTTCTGGATCACTCTCATTTAATCTCAGTTGGTAATCAAACTCATGCATTTTCTTGCAGATGATAGTTTTGTTATCAGGATAGTACCAGCATTTTATTAAACATGATTCTATCATACTGTAGTTAAAGAGTTCCACAAGAATATATATTATCATATTTCTCTAATCCACCAGCTCAAAGGACAGTAATGAAAGTTTGTTCAGCCTGGAGAAGACAAGGCTCTGGGAAAACCTCATAGTAGCCTTCCAGTATCTGAAGGGAGCCTACAGGAAAGCTGAAGAGGGACTTTATATGAGGGCATGTAGTGATAGAAAAATGGGGAATGGGTTCAAACTAAAGGAAGGCAGATTTAGACTGGATATTAGGAAGAAGTTCTTTATTGTGAGGGTGGTAAGACATTGGAACAGGTTTCCCAGAGAGGTTGTGGCTGCCCCCTCCCTGACAGTGTTCAAGGCCAGGTTGGATGGGGCTTTGAGCAACCTGGTCTAGTGGGAGGTGTCCCTGCCCATGGCGGGGGGGTTAGAACTGGATAATCTTCAAGGTCCCTTCCAACCCAAACCATTCTATGATTCTATTCTATGAAAGGAATCACCAATTCCAGCATTTCTATAACACAGTTTTTATTACTTACTTTTTGGTTTTTTACAGATATATCCCTTCTTGAAAGAACACACATTGCTGTTCCAATAGCCAGAAAATGCACATACTTCTCCACACTCTTTATACCTTTGGTTTGAAGGTTCTCCCATTTGCCAGTTGACAAAATCCATGGCAGATTTCTCTGTCCATACCCACTGTCCTAATATTTAAAATGAGCATGTATGTATAAAATACAGGGGTTTAGACAGATACTATAAGTTGTGATGGGGAAAACAAAAAATTATGGCACAAATAGGTAGTTAAATGCTTCAGTTACGTTTCTAAGCATATGTAGGCATGCTTTGAAATAAACTTTGTATATTTTTATGTGCGTGTACTTTCAAGTATACAAGTTGCTTTCTTTTCAATATAACATCACAGAATCACAGAATCCTACGGGTTGGAAGGGACCTCGAAGGATGATCTAGTCCAACCCCCCTGCCAGAGCAGGGTCACCTAGAGTACATCACACAGGAACGCATCCAGG
>VZRW01001322.1:204419-250229 GCA_013398125.1 Aegotheles bennettii
GCACACAGACCTCTAACTCCTCCTGTTTATTCCCCATGCTGCGTGCATTGGTGGCATTTCAGAGAGCAAGCAGAGCGCACTGGTGGGACCCCTGGGAGGCAGGAGGCCTTGTGGTCAGTGCCTAAATATCTATCCCTTCTCTTCAATGATTGAAAATCCTCCCTAGACCCTCTTTCTTCAGGCCCTAGCATGTTGTTCTTGGGCTCCTCCTTAACAGACCCATTTGTCTCCTCTTCCCCCTTCACATCTAGTTTAAAGCCCTCTCGATGAGCTCTGCTAACCCCTGCCCCAATAGCCTTTTCCCCCTCTGGGACACCTGCTGCCGTCAGGACAGGTGTCTCATATAGCAGCATATATCATCATTTTGTATGATACGATAGTGTATAGTTAAATATTAAAGACATTACCTCTGTCATTTTCTTTTAGGCCTATCCAAAAGTTTGGTGATTTTCCATGGAGTATCTTAATGGTGTCTGACAGGAAGTTTGCTTCAGTATAGTCTCCTACTAATACCATATTAGCAGCTGAAAAAATATTGATGAACACATGACAATGTCTCATTTTCCTACAGCTTAAGTCAATAAACACTTAAAAGATATGCAAAAAGATATGCAAAAAAAGACACTGATTCCTGCACATAATATTCAGTAGTCTTATTATAGTTATTATATCACTATATTGTATTTTGAACCTGACTGTGAGCTGTATGGAGACAAATCAGCATGGAGACATGGATTTTTTTTTTAGTTTTTGGTATTTTAGAGAAGAAAAATTGCTGTCCTGCAATACTTTTTGAACAAGTCCAACCACACCCCGGAATGTGATGCAAGTAGGGTGGAAATTGTACATATGATGTAGTTGGCACCGTGTGTGTTGCCGTTACAGCTCTGTCACCCACCAGTGACTAGGCAGCATTTTTGCTAAGTACTACAAGGGCAGATAAGATATGTAAGCAGCTAAAGGTTGCAGTCCAGAAGATGTCCAGAAGTTGATTTATAGTTGCCATATGCCCTGGCATTACAAATGCACAAAGCCGTGGTGGGGTCATCAGGAAATTCCCACCTTCCTGAATGGCCAGTAGTGGACTTGGCACTGTGCTAGGTTAATGGTTGGACTTGATGGTTTTAAAGGTCTTTTCCAATCAAAATGATTCTATTGTTCTATGATTAGTACTATATGTCTGAGTGATAGTCCTTTAATTGTGAGAGAATATAAGGATTTCTAGCAGCACTTCCTCATATGTATGAAAACACTAACCTATGACTGAGTAAACAGAAAAAGTAGCTTTACAAAGGCATTTTACATTACTGCTGTGTGACCACAGAATTCCTGAAATGGTTCTGTAGAAAGATAAATCACATAATGACTAGAAAAAGTAAACATTACACTAAGAACCAAAATGAAAGGTTGCATTTGGACACGCACGCATGGTCCATGTTCTGAATTTCTACACTTTTGCCTACCATTGGTCAGCTACATCCTGTTTTATTGTGAAAAAGCATGCTCAGAAAAGCAAGCTAAAAAACATGAAGTTTGACGTTTTAAACTAATTTAAGATTTGCTTAGCAATATCATACATTATTCTGTGAGTTTAATTACATCTTCAGTCTTTCTAAACCAAAACACTCACCTAGTCGGGCACGTTCTTGTTGAGCTTGAGACCAACTTCTTTTTCTGGAGGCCTCAAAGTAATAGCAGTGACCATGGAAAGGTATCCAAGATTTGTGTCCCCTTGATTCAGGGCATTTTCCAGGAAGTTGTAGTGGCTCAGTAGGGGCCATTACTGATAAAGAGATCATGTGGTTGGAATCCAGTTATTTTATAAAGTTTGTTT
This sequence comes from Aegotheles bennettii, assembly GCA_013398125.1. Classification (NCBI taxonomy): domain Eukaryota; kingdom Metazoa; phylum Chordata; class Aves; order Caprimulgiformes; family Aegothelidae; genus Aegotheles; species Aegotheles bennettii. The sequence continues at coordinate 206,254 of VZRW01001322.1, forward strand.
TTCCCATTATACTAGTAAGACAAAACTAAACAGACTACGTTAGATTTGTCATCATAGAAGAAATAAAGCATGTTCTTAAAAGATCTTGAATATGGCTTTGATTTTGTGTTTGAGATTGTATTTTGCTTCATATTTACTTATCAAGGTGATTAGGAAGGTACAGTAGTCTGTAAGAATTACAGATTCTGTCTGACCATGAGTTTTGTAATTACTCTAGTCAATAAAATACCCAGCTGGTTTTCTGGCATAAATATCTGCCTAATTAGTTAAAAATGCTATTTTATAAATATCTTCTGACACTTCAGTCTCATTTTTCGACAGGATCAAAACCTTATGGCAGAAACTGTGATTGTGAATGAAAGTGTTGGTATAACTAAACATAGCTTGCAGGATTTTTTACTAAACTACAGTCTGAATAAATTCCATAGTGATTGGTATCACAGGAAGATTTTGGTTGAGAAGATAAATGCAGATGGAATGAAAAGTAAATGTTCTGCCAAATTACAGTTTCTTGCTGCGAGTCTTCTATGGTCTATTTCTTTCCCTATTAAGGATCATTCAGCTCTCAAATTAGATTTCCAGAATATTGCAGTGGAAAGACATATTATATATCAACTCTGAGGATTTTTGTCAAATTACGACATCTTAGAGTGTAATTTGGCATGCAGTTTTAAATTTTCTAATGATTCATGGTCTTCCATAATGTTGACAAAACCAAGAATATAACTAAATTGTGAAATCATATTTTTATTTATTTCCATAGAAATTATGGAAATTTGTGTTTGGAATGCTCCTCAAAGGGTTGTTTTCTTCATCCTTGTGCTCACAGGTGACATGAAGTTGATATATAGTTATATAATTTCTAACAGATGTTTGTCCTGTCTGTTCTTAGCAACCTGTAGTGGTGGAGATTTCCTGACCTGTCCAAAATATTTATTAAAAGCTTCTGTACTGATAAAAGGTTTTCCTTGCTGTGTTTAAGTCTGTTACTCCTTTCCAACTCATATCAGACATAGGGAAGAATTTAATTCCATTCTTTAGGGCTTGTTTTTAATATTTTAAATTGATAATCTGGTTTCTCTTGTTTTTTCATTTCTTAGTCTTTTGTCCAACTCCAGTTATAATCTTTCCTTTTGATTCTTGTGTCGTGGTTGTCTGTAAACCTTAGCTGACTGAGAGCCTTTTCAAACTTCAGTGCCCCAAACTGAATTCAGAATTTTATCTGATGCCTAATCAAAACAGATCTCATAACAAGTGAATGACTTTTCCTATTACAATGAATAGTTAAGAAATTAATGAGTATTCAATCCTCTATTTCTTAGGCTTTTGATAATTATCATTATGAATTTGTTTACTTCTGAGGAGAATTCATGTCAGTATTTAGAGCGCATTAGTTAACTACTCATGTCTCCCTGTATACTAGTGTATAAAACAAGTATTTTTCCAGTGGCTTTTTATATTTAGCAGTTGATACATCTACACACGTTCTAGTTAAAACACTTACATTAAATTGCTTACCATCCGATTTTTTACAGACAGAAGAGAGTTTTTCCTTGCAGGAGGCTGTCTTCCAGGTCCCATTAGTGTCTAGGTAGACACATGCTAATGTCTGTTTTGGTTCCCCGCTGGACCACTTGCTGTAAGCTAATCTCCATCTGTCAATCCATTGATATTTGCCATTGGTCTGTAAGCAAAATCAATTTCAAGGTTGCTGAGAGTGACATGGCTACTACACAAGTTCCTCAAAAGGACACTCATGTGACCAGTATGGAATCATAGGCTTACTAATGCCCCCTTTTTGTCCTTGTAAATGCTAACTGCAACAAAATGTACAGCATCTGTTATCCACAAACGTGAATGCTGAAGGATTTTTTTTTCTGCCCTCCAAAAAGTATCTGACATTAATTCAGAGCATTTTTCAAGCTCTGGGAAATGGAAGGGAAAGAAAAAAGGGGGCATGAGAGAAGACATAAAACTTGTAGTCAAATAGGATCTCATTTTGGTACGACCACCCAAAGGTCTGCATGGAAAATGGGAGTGTAGGTGGGAGCGTTCTTAATAAGCAGCACTAATTGCCATCGCTTTTGTTAAAGTTATCATGACTGTGATTCATGGGGAAGAGGGTATCATGTCAAAACACTCCTACCATCCAAATGTTTGCCCTCCTCTGTCATACAACTGATGTAGACATCTCACAAGCAGCATAATATTTTAACTTCTTAATGGGAGCAATTACACAAATTGCATTTTCAAATGAAAAAATATATCCATTGGTCGATATGTACTATGTCATATAGCCTCTAGATTCCTTTAACTAACTTTTACCCCTGGTTGAGTCCACAACTGTATATTGCTATTGCTACTATAAATGAGCCTACTCTAGTAGAATGTGTGAGCATAAACACACACATGAAAACCATTCCTTCACAGGTCTCACAAGTGCAACCTGGGATACCATGTCACTCACTGATCACTGAGGTACATAAACACATGGCAGGAGGGCAGGATGCATGTTGTTTCTGGAATATCTTTTAGATTAAAATAAACTCAAAATGTGGGAGATTCTGCAATTTATATTCAAGACCCTTTAAATTACTCCAAACATCACACGGCATTGTTATGTACTGGTTTGCTAGAGCCTTTCCTTGTGCTAAAGCAAGTAAGAGTTCTTAGTTCATTAAAATCTCTGCTGTATGAGTATGATGTAATATGCTGTTTTCAGTACTACACTGGCAGAAATTCCTATAGGTTACAAGATGAGAGCACAAAGTAAGGTCAGGTCCAGTGTCAGCTTGACTACCTGTGTGTAATGTATGTGTTTTTACCACATTGCTGTTAAGACCAATCCACAGAGGCTCTCCATATTCCTGAGCAAGTAAGAACAACAGTGCCTGGCTATATGGGTCTAAAATGCTGGCAAGTTCTGAGGTATTCTTATTGCAGTTTTTCTGTGCTTCCTCCCAGTTCATTTTGGAATGGGTGATGGAATAGCTAACGCCACCAGAATGGTCAAAAGCGAAGTCCAGCACTGTTGCTGATGACTTAAAGAGTTTAGGATCTGTAGGAATAAGGAAAAAAAACACAAGAACCGTTAAATCTGGAGGCCATATATTTGACTTGAGCAACTGATTAACACCTTCATTATTTACAAACATAGTAGAGAATTGCTAAAGGAATGGAACACCCTCTCCTTAGTTGTTTATAAATAATGATAACTTCAAAATAACCATGAATGTTCTGAATGAAAGAAATACATTTTCAGTCTCTGAGAATTTTGAATGAGTAAATTCACTGTATCTTATACTGCAGAGGTAAATTCATCCCATCAGTTAAAAATAACACACCTATCCTGTGTGTTTTCAAAATACTCTTTGTGGCTTAGCAGCTTTGTGACTATCAGGTTTATTTGTATAAATGTAAAACTTATGATAATCTATAGATCATTATGAGTTTATGTAATTAAAATATTTGTGGTTTTTAGCTATTTAATTGCACTTTAAAAAATAAAATAATTTTGCTTTCCTAAATTCTAATATTTTATTTATCATTCCCTTCTCCAAAACATTGTTAAGTAACACTGGGATGCAAGATGGGCCCTTAGGTTTTATTGATCCTTTACCTAAAAAAAAAATAAAAGATAACTGATCTAAAACATGTTAAATCCTTGTGTTATAAATACCAAGATTAGCAATACAGAACTCACCACTGTTCTTCTGGCATATATACCCTCTGGAGTTATAACACTCCTCATTGTTCCATTTTCCTGTGTCATCGGCATGACCTCTCTTCAGAGAAACACAGTCAAACTGTTGGAGTAAGAGAAAGAATGAGTGCATTGATATTAGAAGTTATAAAACAAAGTACTCTAACCCCCTGGTAGCTTCACTTGTTTTTCTTTGAATTCTGAAATCGTAGGGTTTTTAATTACAACTCCAGAAACCTTCCTTGTATCCTTTCCTGTCCTTTCTGGCCTCTTCTGTGGTTGCCAGCTCCACCTTGGGTACTGTCTTGTAAATCTTTGTAATCTTCAGCTCAGCCTGTTTGTTCATTTGGTTATTTTCAAGGGCTTGAAAGGTGCTATTATTTTCAAGAACTTTCTGTCACACCTTCTGTCTTGACTAATGAGCCATTATTAGTAAGTTTTTTGAATAAGAATGAAAAAAAAAATAAATGGAAGCCATGGTTTGTAATTGCCTTGCAAAGCCGACTTTAAATAGTGTTTTTTCTTGACAGAATCATCTAAATGATGGTCCTTTACAGAGTTACCTCCAGTTTTTAGAATTTCTCTTTCAGCTACACCAGATCTGGTGCTGACTGTTTAAAAAGTGGAATTTCAAGTTTACTACAACCTGCAACAGCCTACTAAACTGCCATGCAGAAATTTTAGGAACACCTGCTTTAGTGGCTCTTGACTCTGTTTTCTTGAATAACCTTTTGATTTTATTTCACTCATTTGAAAAGGAACCTCTGAAAGAGATAGCTGTTAGTATCTTGAAGGTGAAGGCAAAAGTGAAATGGTATATACCTGTTGCAGATTATGACCATCTTCTGGACGTAGACTGTCAAACAGAACAGGTTCTACAAGTTTTGGGGAATCTGGAGCCCAGTTTGTGTAGGAAACAGCACTTCCATCAGTCCAAACAAAGTTGAGTTCACTGAGTATATCATTCAAGCCAATCCAGGGATCATTTGAAACATCCTTCAAATGGTAAGTGAGAAAAGCTGAAAAGAAAAGCCAATAGAAAAAAGTTGAACATGACGTGTCATCAGTGAAGACATCAGCCCATAAGCAAATCCTAAGTATTTTGTTTATTAAAGTCTTGTAAATATATTTTAATTAGCATTTGATCAGAAATTTAACTAAGTTTATTATTTCAAGGTTATGCCAAGACTTTGTCTGTGAAAAGTCTCTAAGAGTGAAAGTATTTGGAACTATGAAGCAAGACTGGAAAGAGAAAAGATAGAGAAACCCTGTTATCTAATGAGTTCACTTATTTCAACACTCGGGATGAACTGATTGACTGATGGAGATGTGTAGCTGTATACAGCTGCAAATGGAAGCCTGGGAATATAGACAAGGTGAAAAAATGCCTTCCTCTGAATTTTACTGCTGAATTAAGTTGCAGAATTTAGGCAGCCATTTCACAGTAATATATCCCTTTCTATTTCTGGTGGAAACACACCATGGATTCATTTTCTTTCTCTGTGTCTAGAACTACACATGCCAGGTCTGGATTTGTTGTTTTATGCTATTTCATACCCTATAAATAATGTACAGCAGTTTGCATGGAACAGGAGGAAGCAACCCTTAGCATCACTAGCATGCCCTAGGCAGATGGTTTCAGTACTTCCAAAATTGTTTCATGCCATACCCGTGTTTAGTACACTTATTATAAAATACATACATACTGTCTCTTTTTGCCGTGTTCTTCTCTGCAGGAAATGACTGCTGTATACAGAACAAATGCTATCTATTACCTAAAGAGCTGTTGCACTATACTTTGTACTTGTTCATTATGTATGCTTGCCAGGTTTCCTCCAAAGCTTGTACAAGTTCTTCTTGCAGTATGCCAGTATTTATAGGAAGAGCCGAAAAATTTGTAACACTAGGAAAAATGAGTATAGACTGTTAGTGAGTGACAGCAAAAAGAATTACAGTAGTTCAAGTAGAAATTAGCCAAACTCAGACCCACAAAAAAGTTAACAGAGACACAGGTCTGGAACCAAGTCGAAACTATTCACAAATTTAGAATTACCTGTGTCTTTCTGTGAGGGGCTGAGAAAGTCACAACAAAACTCAGCCACTTATAAACCACAGCGGGAGTCTGATGAGAATCTAATGTGTTAACTGACTCAAAAAGTTTGAGAAGCCATACTCCATCGTTAGTAAAAGACAAAGAAGTGCTGACTCTGTAAGAAATGGGCTTTAATTAATGGCCCAGGGTTTCATGTGGAGCCATCTGAACTTCCTAAAGAACATTTTTGACCTAGAGCCTATGGTCATTGTGCTCTCGTGTGTGTATTCAGCCTTTTTTGTTTTACAGCTCTTTTATTAATGGAAGTATAAGACTCCTGGTTTCTTAAAAAGTGCATAGTCATCACATTACCAATACACATTCACCCCAAAATGGTTTTGGTAATTATGAGTGTGCCTAGCATGCCCTCTCCATGTTTACATCTCACTCTCTGCTCTGTGGCATGCCAGTAGCCCTGTCAGAGAATTATTTTGAGTCATTTGTGGAAAATAATGACTCAGAAGTTGGTTACAAAAATGCAAAAAAGGCATAATCTACACTGGTGTGAGTATCCATGGGTTCTTTCATAACACTATCGTATATATTAGGAACTTGTAATAAATACATCAAGTTTGCCCCTTCTGGGAAGAGGCAAGCGTTACATTGAAGCCTGTTTGGAAAAATTCGGCCTTATTTCTGGTTCATTCCAGCTCAAATGACTGATTTTACACTATAGTTGGAACTTTCAGTTGAATTCAGTTCAATTTTTTGGAAATTATATAGAATGTAGCAGTTCTTCCAGTGTATCTTAGTTGACCACTTCTCAGGGAAGCAACTAAAAATCTGTAAAACCATCATTTTTGCAAGAATTATTAGGCAACTGGTTCCATTTGTAATGCAACTTTGGATAATCTTTGTCAAAAGATATCTGAGAGACAAAAGGTCTCTCGTATATCTTTAAGTACCTTCCCAAGGACTAATATTATTGTGCTTAGATGGATGTTATTATACCTGATTTTTAAATAAAAGCCAATCTTCAGGACATCCTCCAGGAGGCGAAGGTACCACTGAAGGAAGTGTTGCATTTATAAAGCTTACGTGCCTCTCACAGATATAGCCATATGAAAAACCACAGCTGACATCATTCCACAAGCCTGAAATCAATTTAAATATTGATAATAAGACAGTGAATGAGGTTGAAATTTGTGGGAAAGTGAACTGGCTTCTGTGCTTGTAGGTTTGAAAGCAATTTGCCTGAGAATGCAAGGTAACATGCTTCAGCTCAACTCTGCCTCCCATCACCATTGCTTACAGGAGGACTTTGGTCCTGCTGTCACTGCGGAAAGTGGCCACATGAGATGACTGATAAGGCAACTCCGTGACCTCTGAGTAGAACCCACCCGAACAGATTTGTTGCACCGAAACATTATCACGGAAAACACTATAAAATGTGAAACTCCATGTATATTCTATTCTTTTGCCAACTGTTTTTTAATTATTTTTTGAAAGACAGATTTGCTGTTGATTTGAATAGAACATATTTTTTGTGCAGTAGAAAAGTCAGTGATCACGTTGTCTCTGCATTCCCCATTAAAATAAATTTCTTATATTCCACTTTTATGGCTAGCATTGCCCCAGAAGAAACCTCAGATAGAACAACCATACTTTATTATGCATATTTTCATAAATTGCTGGGAAAGAATGGGTTAAAGTTGGCAAGATATTTTTAACAATTGGGGAAAAGCAGTAACAATAAAAATACTTTTTTAAAAAAGTTGTGTAACTCACCATCCTTTTTATTTAAGACCACACAATTTTCTTGACCGTTTGCAAAATTGGGCTCACCCTGTGCCCAAGCTGCATAGTGCACCAGGCTTCTATCCATCCAACTGAAAAAAACCAACGACAAAACAGTAGTGATTGCTCCGACAATGTTCATGAAACAGTTCAGAAAAAACTACATTAACAAATATTTTTTAAAACATAACAGCTGAGTCTGCCTATAAATTGAATTTCCAATAGGATTAAAAGCCTGTAGATAATAAAATCTCTGCATGTTAAGCCAAAGAACAAAAATACCTTAATTTTTAACAGACACTATCTATCTATTCATGGCACGTATATTCTGTATAAAAATGCCATTTAAAACAGCTTTTTTACAACGTAGTTAAACCAAGAGAGAGCACACATTTCAACAGGCAACATAGCTTTCTGAATCTGTGTTTAACTCCTGTGCAGTGTGTTATAGTTTGAAAGGGGCAGGCAAAAATCTTACTGGCTTTTGCTGCCAGGACCCAGTGAATGAGGGGTGGAGTTTAGGACCCTGTTGTGAAAGGGGTCTGGGTGTCAGGTATCAGGTATCAGGTGTCAGTATTCCACCCATTTTCCTGCCAGACTCTATAAAAGCCAGGAGGACTGGGGGCTTCTCTCTCTTGCCCTGGTGGTCTCTCTGGCTTCAGTCTGCTCTCTGCCTCGCTCCTGCACTCCCNCGGCTTTGCAGTGAAGGACCTTTCAGCAGCCTGTATCGCCGGTCATCAGAGCTCGGGTTGTATATATTTGTATATATGCATTTTCCCTTTTTCCCCACCTGTTACTCTTTCTCCCTGTGCCATTAAATTTGTTATAAGTTTTTAATTTCCAACCTAAGCCTGTTCTTCCTTACACCCCTTCTAATTTTCGGGGGCGGGGGGCAGGGGGAGTGATAGAAACAAAACTCTGGTTTGTGGCTTGCCCTGGCCGTTTGCAAAACCAGCACAGAAATTGCCACAAAACCAGCACAGAAAGGCTATAGGTTTATGCAGCATTTAACAGGCTCCAGCAGTCCCATGAAAGGGAAAGGAATGTGGCAATCTATCACCAGAGACTAATAAAAATCAGGAGAGACCTTTTTCATGTAGTTGCCACTTAGGTAATTGTCCCTGTAGCTGCAATTAGTACTCCATGTTACCACTGTTGTGGTAGCATAACTTCAGGGGTTACTGGCCTTTTCCTTTTCCAAACCCATAGGAGGAATAATGATTTAGTGTCACTCAGTGGCAAGGTAGGCATTTTTGAAAATTTTTATACAACTTTCATCCACACCAGTCATGGAAACAGCTCCAAAAGCAAAGAAGTCAGAACAGAAAGAAACTGACAAGGTCAAACACCGGGGATCCATCACTCCAGGAAAGCCCAGCATCAGGATCCAAACACTGCAAACCTATCCAGAAAGGCTGAGATGGTGGGGACTTATTTCTAGAGTGTGAAAAAACGTGTCATAGAAGAAGAAGATGTAAGTGGTTCACGCTGTTAAATTTTGCAAGTTACTTGGGAAAAAAACACTCACACTTATTGAAGATTTTAAATAGAGTAGGAATTTTTAAAAGAGTAAAATGCTATTGGTCAGCAAACTCCCATTAGCAAATAAGTGAAGTTCATGCCTTAAAATGTTCTACTTTGCAAATGGGTGTGTTGAAAACACACCACACTGTTTTTCTTCATTGATGTTGTGATTATAGTGTTCTTTGAGAAAGAAAGTGTTCAGGTTTGCTGGAAGTCACAATTGTTTCAAAATGGTTCATTCAGTGAACAAACTGAGAAATTAGTCTGAAGGAGAAGCATTCAAACAATTTTGTTGTTGAGTTGTTGTTTTTTTTTAATTTAAAGGATTTGCAGATGATGACAAATTTTAGGAAGTCCAAAAATGTCTTTTAAAATGGTACTCATATGAAATATTTTCTTAGTTCTTTTTCTTATGATGGTAAACATATAGATTTTCAACTAATTATCTCAGGAGCAATGCAAGAATATTTTTATTCATTCTTATATAAAGCCTTGTTACATCAAAATATCAATTACTAGATATTTTACTTACATTATTAAGTTTTTTATCACTGTTTGCTCTTCCTCACTTCTAATGGCAGCCAGGTCTCCTCCTATTTCTCTGCAGAAATCTCGGGCTTCAAACCATGTTTTCTTTTGGTTTTCTTCTCTCACAAAAACCTACAGAGAGATTTGAAGATAGAATACTATTTACAGCATGATAAAAATAAATCTACTGACTGCCTTATATAAGCAAAATAGGAAAACATTCCTTTGCAATTATCATGTATAATACGGATTAAAGAGTGTGCTATTTGGATAACCTTATGTATCACTGGTAGAGTCATAATTGCAGTGATTTCCATGAATAGTTGTGTAAAAGCTTATTACAATTAATACTTACGCTGAAGCATGACTTAGTGCTATTGCTTGTATCCCAACCCCAGGGACATTTGGAATCAGACACGATTTCAGGAGACGGAGGAAGAGTAATTTTTTCAGCTAGTTTTTTGCAGAGAAATTTTGCCTTTGCATCACAATTCCGAACATCCCATAGTCCAGCTGCATTTCCAGTCCTTAGGACAACACAACCGGCTTCATTCCCTTTGTGAGATATAAAAGGAAGTTGAAATGTGTTTTAAAGTGATTCCCCTGACATTTTTTCAGCTCATGTGATTCATTTGCAAAAGACTGTTTGAAATACTAAGTGTAGTGTCTGCTCAAAGGAGGAACTTTATAAAAAGAGGGAACCAGTGAGTGGAGTCCTTCATCATCTTCCCCTGCCTTTGAAAAGCATTGCAAGTGCATGAGCCCCTTTGCCTGCCTCTTTCCTATGCCACTCACTGCAAGAATTTGGCAGCCAGTCACCTGGGCTGGAAAGGATTTCACCCTTTCCACTCAGTTTGATTTTTCTTTTGTAAGCAATGAGGGGCCAGAAAAGAAATATTTTCATGGCAGCTTATGTCAAAGGCAGGCCTGTTTCAAAAGCAGAATGTGTGCATGTGTCATCATGGAGGTGTTTTAGCAAAGTTGGGAAACAGTTTAGAATTATAATACAGAAAGTTCCTTAGTGGCAGAGTACCAGGCATTGCTGCGTTCCAGTTTGTGTACAGAATACCTTCACCAGTCACCCACTTGAACATCCCTTGCTCTTCTGTGTCTGAGAGACCAATCCAAAAATACTCCTCAGAGCTCAGACCAACGAGGCTGGTCAGGTATGCTTGCTCGTATCTGAAATGCCAGGAGTCACATGGGGATTTAGCTTTTCCTTAACCTGCTTTTTCTTAATTTCTCAGCATCCTAAACTGCACAAGACTAGAATGAATGGAGTCTCCATTAGGTTTCCCTTTGAGTGGAAATAAAGTGCTTAACTGGATAGCAGACGGACTAGCTTCAATAGCAGGTGAAGCCACGCTGTACTATTTTTAGTTTTTACTGCTCTTTACAGACAGAAGCAGCTGTGATCTGTTTTTTCAAAGTACTAGAAAACATGAATGTGTAAAATTATTTAGTTATAAAAGACCTACCCTATTTACAGACTTTTTTTTTCTCCAGAAAAAGGATATTCTGGTTTTCCGGTTTCACCCTTTTTTTCCAAAAAGTTCTCAACTATTTTATACAATTCCAAGATTATTCCATCACATGTACAGCTTTTAAACTTTTTTCATACCTGTCTCCTACACTTGTTAAATAACCACTGCTCCTTTCACAGGTTTTCTTTGCTTCTGGAAACGTTACAGAGGTATGTCCAACCAGGTATCAGTAAAAACCATACCTTTCCCAGCCCTGTCAAGAACATGTGGAATATATTTGCAGTGAAAAGAGTGTAGGTTATAGTACATGAATTTCAGTGTCTGCTCTTAAATCAACATATTTTTTTATATAACCTAATGCGGTAATATATTAATTTGAATTCCAGTGGACTAATGGGAATTAAATTTAGTAAACATCCAGAAAGAAGACAGTTAATGCATATGAGTCCCCCTTTTTTGACAATTATTAGCTGATAAATTTTAACTGATAAAAAAGTCAGAGGCACACACAATGGAGAGTATATTCAGAAGTGAGTAAAATACTTCCTTGCTCAGAACTGAAGAGAGTAGTCTGTGTTACAGTGAGATGCTGGCTTAAGTTCCTGACATTTCTAGGATAAAAGAACATTAGCTAGACTAATCAATTGATTTAACTCATCAGCTCACCTAAAAAGTCTGACTGAAGAGGTAGCATAAAAACTATGGAAAAGCAAAATCCTCAAAATTACAGCTAAATTCCAAGTTGCTTTTCCCTTCTATATCAGTTCAAGATTTGCTTGCTACATTGGAGAAAGGTGAATAAAATCTGTGTTCAGTATTTGGCTGCTGCCTAGTTCCATCTAGCACAATGAGTCTCAGCTCTGTTCTCCATATGGAGAGATATAGAACAGCAGATACAGAACAGCAGTAACTGGGAAAGTAAAAAGAAGGGAAAAAAAAGAAGGAAAAAAAAAGCAGTAGGGTACAATAATTTGGTCAAAACAAATTCACTTATGAAGGAAATTTGATTTTTTTTTTATTTGGCTTCAATAGTGAGACTTGTCATCATCTTGCATCATGTCACATGGTCCAGAAGTGATTCCCAGGCTCTGCTACATCTTAGATAACTGCAGATAGTTGTAGAACAATATATCAAATATGCAGGAAACTACAGTAATGGCTTTAGCTTCTTGGCTACACTTTCTTCTTACCTTCAGGCAGGAATGATCCATCTTTACTGTCCCAGAAACTCCTTGTAGTGGGTCTCTTCTGCAGATGTAACCTAACTTTCTGTCACAGGCACTGTCTGCCCAGTATCCATCCTAGATGCAGTTTGGGAAGAGGTGGAAAATAGTGAGGCAGAACCTATTTCCTTTAGAAACCTTTTTTTTAATATTGTTTCAATGGAAGAATGAAGACCTATACTTTTTAATGAATTCCAATTATTTGTGCTTAATTGTGAGATTGTGTTAAGCTAAGTGTCACAGGGAGACTGTTAAGGTTTGCTTGGCATATAATGTACACACACAATCAGATATTAACGTTTATCTACTTATCTGTAATTTAATTTTAAATTTAATTTTAAACATCAGTCTTTCTGAGTCAATAAAGATACCATTCCCTGATTTGTTTCTAAGTTGCATCCATAAAAGAAACCTAGAAATAGAAATTGAAATATCAAATAGTATAGTGCTACACAACTGTGGAATGATTGAATGATTCTACCTCTCCTGCCATAATGACACAGTCTTCTTGCCCATTGAATGCATGGGTTGGTTCTCCAGGCAACCATTTGGTATATGTCACTGGAGTCCCATCACTCCACTCAAAGTACATTTCAGTGTTGAGGTCATTCAGACGAATCCACAGCTCATCTGCAGCTTCTAAGAACAGAAATTCACCTGTGTTAGTACCAGAGTTGAAACAGTCTATAGGAACAAGATTTTGTCTGTCTGAGGCAGCTAATTCACCCAAACACTCCAATAACTAAAGCTGTTATTTCCTTCAAATTATTTCATGCAGTGAAAAGCAAATGAAAATAATAATAATAATAGCATGAAAAAGAAAATAAAGAGAGCACTAATGTTTCCTCTTGTGGGTTTTCTGGTGTTTGGGTTTTTTTAATCTACGTATTTGTGGGCTTCCCTACAAATATTCATATCAAACAAATGATATTTTTTTTGTTTAAATCCTGTAAGATTTCTAATAATATAATTCTCCATTTGTACCAAACACTGTCCCGTAGAAATACTCACTGTAGCCAAGCTGAGACAGTATGAAGCCATGCTCTTCAGGGTTGTGGATACTGGCCAGATTGCCATTGCTCTCATTGCAGGAAATTAGGGCTTCTCTCCATACTCTGGGCTCTCGATGAATCATGAAACAGTGACCTCCATAGGGCAACCATCCTTCTGAGCATTTAACAAGCTCTGCATCCCCTCAAAATCAATAGATATTTCAAGTTTTTAAATAGTGCAAACTAGAAAGCTTGAAAAACTACAATTACATTTGAAATCAGTTAATTTACTAATTAGAATGAAAATGGAGTGATTACAAATAAGGAGTACTTCAATTCATTCTTCATACTCATAAAATATTTTAGTCTGCTGTAGCACAGTGTACTTTTTACAGAAAACATGCTGCATTTAAACAATAGAGCAAGATAATGGAGCTAGTGGAAACTGGACTTCACTAGTGTGAAATCCTCTGTTTTGGACAGAGGAATATTCTGGAATTCCCTGTATAGTTTTTTCACACAATATACCCCATCCAATTACTTTTTTCATATTTCATAAAGACATTATTACTGCAGCACAAGTAAATCTCTGCACATGTGGCTTTCCATACAAAGTATCATTAAATAAATCAGAAAAAGGCAGAATAGAAAAGTGGTCTGAAGGAACTTGTTCTTTTTTGCCATCTTTCTAGGTTACAGGCAGTCCCACTGAGAAGGTGGTTTGAGCCTATTGATGCCATCTTTCCAAGACTTCGGTGATAGACCTCAGTGCTTTCTTTAGAATATAATTCACGAAGGGTGAGGCACCTCTACCTTTATTTTCATGTCCATGCAGTCCATGATACTTTTGTGATAGTGTATGGCTTAGACCAGTGCCTCTGGAATCGTGAATAATAACATGAAATAAAAATTTCTTGTGTCATTACTGGATTCCAGGAACATTTCCAGTATTTAAATGTATTTGGTTAAAGAAATAATATTGTGCTTTGTTCTGTGCCACTCATCAAAGCAGAAGAACAAATGACAATGCTCTTTTTTTTAAATGGCCGTGAAATTTCATTTTAGTGACACAAATTCTGTCTTTATCAAAGGGTTTTTATTTGCTTGACATACCTGATGGAAGAATTAAAGGATCCAGCGTGGAGTTTTCCTTTTTACAGATATAGCCAACTTTCAGCTCACATGGCTGGTTTTCCCATTTAGCACCTCTTCTGGGATTTAGTACTGCACAGAGTTTCTCAGGCTCAGGGTTTCCTTCATAGAATGAAAACCAAATTATTTTTATGTTGCACGGGTTTATTGTCAGCATCTGAAAGAACAATTTTCTTCCAGCCTTTTCATGTGTCAATTATGGACTCATTACTTCATTGCTACGGTTATTTTTCTACTGGAGATAAGAAAATGTAATTTAAAGTACCCATCAAAACATTTCTTTAGATGCTTGTTGCATAATTCACACTCTGCCATATTTGATAGCAGAATAGCAATCTCAAAAATAAGACATTCCTATAAGTTTTGTGAAAATTGTTGGCTTGCACAGAAGAGAGGCTAAGCCAACACTTATGGAAAGCCTGGAAGAAGTCCTTTCCTCGCCCCTTCACCTGTTTAATCAGCCTGTGCACAGGGGTCAGCCATACATCTGCTGAGCTCTCCCCTGCCTGACTCTGCAGCCACCCCTCCGGGAGGTTCTCCAGGGCCACTATACTTGGGGAATGAGGGGTGTTTTCCTCTCCTCAGAGAGATCCATAATGCAATGACTTATTTTTTCTTTTCTTCTTCCCCAAAAGAGACAACTTATAATAATTTTGCAGTAAACTGGAAATGTATAGATTGACTCATCATAACAGCCATCATGCAGGGATACAGAAACTCCAAGGGTGTGGGCTACTTGATCTGAGAGCCAGTTGTTTTTCTTCTCTGCAAGGCTTAAGGAATTTGACCAGCTCAGCAGAAGGTAGAAAACCCTCAACCAAACTCAGAAGCTCTGGGCTTTCCAGTCATCTTGTCTGCCAGATAAAAACAGGTGTCACCTTTGAGACTTGGGGACAGCCAAAAGATGGGAATATGTGTGCATTTATTCAGCAAGCAAACATTCAGCATTTTCTGCAACCAGCTGTTGCCATGACAATCATTAAGCAGCTTTCAAATATAAACTGCTAATGCTGTGGACACTTTACAGGCTCTCTTGAATGTTAAAGAGGAGAGAAGAGGAAAAGCATAAAAAGTGACGGGGAATACTTTGAAAGACCAGTGCTCACTGACAGCTGAGTTCTTGCAGGATGCCGGGTCTGATAACCCTTGTGAGAAGTGAAGAGTCACAGAGATTTTAACTGACTTGAAGGCATTCCTAGCATGCTGCAACTCAACTAATGCTTTTCACTTTATCTGCTAATAGATGAGTTTATTTAACTCTTCTGCTTGAAACTCCTTGTGATGTATCCAGTGAAAAGAAGCATCTTTCTCAAATTTTTCATCTCACAGATCTCATAAGTCTTTCACCTCCATTTCCTTGTGTTCACGAGGAATACTACAGACAGTAATTAATAAGCATTCAGTATTATGGTGGGAAAAATTCATTCCAAAAACTTTAAAAAAAAATTACTACCTTGTGCCCAGTTAAAGTATCTGAAGGGAATGCCACTGCTCCACTGCCAGCCACTCTTGAGATTCAGGCTGTTAAACCCAATCTAGAGAGAGGATCTCTTGCTGTCAATCAAATCTAGGTAATCAAAAGAGTTTAATTCTAATGAGATTTGTTAGGAAATGCTCTGCATTTTCAAAGTTTGGAGGAAGATAATGTATGTCTGCTAGTGATTTCTAAGTTCAGTACAGAAACCATGTTTACTGGTAATAAACTCAGAGTTTATTCTGTAGTTAAAGGCAGAAGACTATTTTGTATACTAATTTATCTGAATTTAATGCTATTATACAGTTATATATAAGCAATAAGCTCTGAGAACTGAAACAGTCAATTGCTTTTTTCAGTATTTATGTTACGAGTTTGCTTGAGTGTGATTCAATTGATACAGGGCCTTTGTTCTATGGAGTCTATGCATAAATCCAGAAAGTAAGATTTTTAATAGTGTTTTGTATAATATGTGCATGATATTTGAAAAAAATCCCTTTCATTAGATATAGGAAGAATATTGATTTCTTACACAAAAGTCATATAATGACTTCCTACTACAATTACTTTCTTACCTGTAAGGTCCCTTTCTGGGACCTTTCTGGTGTTTTCTGAGCTTGAGCCAACTTTTGCTTAATTACCTGGAAATTCTTAACTTTTTTAAAAAAATTAATAATAGAAATAATTTCAAATGGCAATTCCTCAACTTATAAAAGTTCCACCTATAAAAAACTTAGTTTACTGTAATTGTGCTATTTCTCTAACAGTACATATACTATTATATATCAGCTATTCATTGTAATGTGATTAAAGCACTGAAACATTTGTAATCAATAAAAAAAAAAACCTATTAGTCACTCTTTTTACAGAGTCTTGCTTATTAGTTCACCTCTTAGATACATTTGTTCACATATCTCTGTGACACTTAATAATTCTGCGTTCTGCTGCTGGCAGCTCTTCCTTGCTTGGTGCCATGTGAGAGCTGACTGGTAGCTTATCTGGTAGTAGGTTCCTGTCAAAGGATCTGTACTCCAGAATCTGTCATTGTCTGTGTGAGAAAAAGGAGATCTAGTATTGCAGTTTGTTATCAACATCTTATACAAAATGTTATGAGAAAATTTAACTGCAAGCTTCTTATGAAACAACATTCTGGAGCAAATAAGGCTCAGACCCCCAAAATCCATACTCTTCCATTAGCTTGCTCTTTGTTACATAAAAGAGCACTCAGATGCACATTTTTCTGTTCAGATATGATTATCTTGTTATGTTATCTGAATCATTACAAGAGAAAGGCTGACAATGCTATTTCAGTTAGACCTTTGAGCCAATCTTCTTGTTTTATTTTATGTCTTTCAGAAAATGCACTACATCCTTCCATGGACCATAGACCGATCTTGTGATATAGAAGAGGGATTTGCATGGGTAGAGAAGGTTATATTAATGTTACCACAAATAGTAATAGGGCAAGGAGAATTAGGCTGTGAGTAGCATCTCAGTTTTCAGATGATTTTATACTGAATGCAATCATGTTTATAGCACAGTAAACTTTTCCGGGGTGTTAACTACTGATAGACATACCCAGACAACTTTCAGCCTGACTGTAGACTCATAGGAAAAGTTTCTGTTTCTTCTATAAAGAATGTTATGGCATAGCAGAGACATTTTTGAGTAAAATAAAGTCATTACAAGGTTTTGCCTTCCATATTTATAACATCTCAGCATTGATGTGTTTATCCAACAGTGTTGTGTTATAGCATCTATGTCAGCATTTGGGACTTACCACCAGTTAGACAGAACCCATACAAATGGTCCACATCAAAGTCAGGGGTTGTTGCACACCAGAGCAAGCCATCTGACCTGCCAGCAGCTGTGCACTCGGCATGCCATTTACCACTCAGCTGGAAGGGGAAGACACATGGAGCTCCGTTGGCGTTTCCTAACAGCGTAAACAGATCTGAGGGGGCAAAAGAGAAATTGTAAGTACAGGATTCTGGAGGACCCAATTCTCTACATATGTGTACTCTCCTTAAAAGTATGTGGAGAAGGTGCTACAAGTGTTACACCAGTGTAACTGGGGACCTACTGTCACCAGCAGCATCTTTCAAGGAAGTTCTGGGTAGGTCTTGCAATTTACCATTTACTTACCATATTGCCAGCTGTAATGGCTGGAAATAGAGCAGTTTCATACTGTAGTCAAGAACTATAAAAAAACTGTAGTAATTTTTATCTCATATATTTAAAAATAATTTTCTAAAAATAACATATCTTGTTTTTCATGTAGCTTAATTTCCCATCATTCACTAAAAATATATCGTTGATTTAACTGTTAAATGTTGTGGGGTTTTTTGTCATCTGAAATCTTGTAGAGGAACTGAATGGTGGTGTGCGTGGAATTATTTCTTTATATTTACTATAAGACTATTAAGCTTTTTGCCTTTCATCCAACAATGCTAATACAATTTCACTAGTACTAGTATAGAGTTTAATTTAAAAATACAGTTATTTAACAATTAAAAATAGTTTAAATCCACCTTTTGCTTTGAAAGCAAAGAAAAAATAAAGCACATTTTGACACTGTACATGTCCAGAATGGAGGAACACAGGCCTGAATATGTAAACAAATCATCCTCCAGGCCAACATTACCTGAGGTGGAACAGCTGATGTTAGACTAAGGGGAGCAGAAATCAAAGGACCCTATCTGTGAGGCAAACAAGTAGGTACAAAACATTGTCAAGATTGACCTTTAAACTTTACCTGCATGGCCTTTTGAACACAAATCTTCCATGGTTCCATAGATCTTCCATTTATTCATCATCACCGATCCTGTGTTCAGCACGATATTGTCTTCTTCTCTTTTGCCAGCACTGAGAAATAAATCTTCCCCTTGGATTGCCAAGGCTGCATTTCTGCATACCCATTTCTGGAATTCACTTTTCTTGTTGCAGGGGTACAAAGAAATTTTAGCCTGGTTTTGCTTGTAGGGCACTCCCAAACATTGTGCAAATGCTACACTCATCACCTGGTGATCAGACACCCACCTGAATTTTTGTAACTCAGTGTTTTTGTTGCAAGCAGCTGTAGTGAGTACATGAGAACTCTGAGCGATTAAACAGAGCTTAGTATCCTCGTTGTATATTAAAAATATTTTGTTGTCTGCAAAATAAAATAATCAGAATAAAGATGCTTATATTGAGCACAGGGTGAGGAGAGCTTGTGAGGAAAGAGATACGCTGTTGATTCTGTGCTGATCTGACTAATGCCAAGAAACTAAACCTGACTCATTTTTGCAAAGATCAAACAGCATTTTCAAGACTTTTATTTCCTTCTGGAAAGGAAAAACAAGCGCAGCTCATGTAAATACAATACAGAGGAATAAGAGCACGTAAAATACATCATGAAACCTTAAAAAATGTCATTGCTATAATGGAATTTTCATTAGTATAGTGGATTTTGCTTCTCTAAATCCCTCCTGAAATATGCATTTCTTTCAAGATTTCCAAAGGAGACATTACTGAAGATTTTAGTTTGCCATCACTTAATGCACTATAGATTTAGCTCATGCTACATCCATCTCTGCAGGGTTGGATTTGTGCGTAATACAGTTAGTGAGTGAGCCTTCTGTGACTCTTGCTCTTGTTTTTAGGATCAAAAACTGTGGAACAGTGACTTGTTATCCTGCCTTGTTCCAGTGTTCTCTCATTAGTACTTCTATCATAAGTAGTCAAAATAACTCATGCAATCAAATCACAAGCATTCACAGAAGCACCAAAACCAGGCAGTATATAGAGGTAAAGATACTCTAGGTGCATGCCTGTGTGCCTTTGCATTGTTATGGAAAGACAATATATGAATACTAAACAAGCTAGCTAACACCCCCAAAGGGTTATCGGCAGCCTAATTTAGTAATCCATCAAGACAAGCGGGCTCTGCTGGGAAGGGCTGTCCTGTGCTGTCGACATGTAAAGCAGGTTGTTCAGTGCTGGGCATCAGCCTGTGAACACAGGTGCCTGCTTTTCAAAATGTCAAGTAACATACAGTTCCCATTGGCTTTGGGTCATGAGGGAGCGAAATCTGGACTACAGGGAATATTCTAGGACTTATGGGACCAGAGGGAAAGGCTTTGCCCTTCAATTCTCTGTGCCTCAAATCCACACCTGGAAACAGAAATGTAATATTAGCCCTGTATCCATCTGAGAGAATAACCACATAAGGGAGAGAGAGATACCCTTCCAAACACTACAGTAAATTTGCAGGACAAGGGTGGGATGTTAAGACACAGCCAGTGTTGAGTTGTGAAAAGAGCAGGAAGAATAGTTCTTGTTTGGATATCTTGAGCTCCCCAAGAAGGCCCTGTATTACATTGACCAGCTTAGTTTCACTTCTTCAGATCTAAATTTGGAACTAAGACCTAGTTTCTGCTTTCCTTGTCCATTTAGACAGAAAGTTTTAAATCTTACTAAATCTTTTATTTCTTATTGCTAACTAAATCAATGCTTCATGTAGTGCCCCAAGTCTCAGCTATTGCCCCTCATAGTATTTTTGGGTCTAATAACAGGAGTTCTCATTGGAAACTAAGGTTTATGCTTGGGCTGTCACGTGGGTTTGGGTCCCAGCTCACAGAGCAGAGGGGAGACCCCCTTTTTGCACAGGCTAGTGCTGGCAGAGCTCGCACAGCACAGTGTCTGCTTTCAGAAGCTGTGATTTGTTTGTACCCCACTCCTCCACAAATCTAATGAACTGAAGGATAAAGGAAAAATGTCCTTGAACCTTATCACCATCCTTACATCAAAAAGGAGCTGTGATCTGTCCTTGGTCAACTTCAGAGCCTTAACTACAGCTCTCATCCTTACTCTGAAAACCATAGTGGTTATTCCAGGGCTGTTCCTGACTGGTCTTTTTAGTATTTTTTTCACTGGAGCCTGCTCGGCCACAGTATTACATCTCACATCAGTCCACAAACTCCATCTCATCCCACTCAACCTCTTTAATTCCTCTCTTTTTTTCATTTTTCATAACTCAGTCATGTATATAGCACACTGTGAAGTCCATCTACTTCACAGAGCAGACATAACCAGTAATTAAGTTGTATCTGAAAGGAAATCTTTATTCACATATATGACCCTGTTTTGACTTCTGATTCCCATCTTGACTCTTCCCCTCTCTTTAAAAGTGAACCAACATCTCTGTATCTGCATCTTTTTTAGACTTCTGTAGACCACTTCAGTTAAGATTAATATGAAATGCAGGGTTAAGAAGCTGCGTGAAAATCTTAAAGAGGCCGAGAAACAAGCAAGACAACAAAAATGCCCACTTTCACATCCACTTTTGCAGGGGGAAAAAAACAAAAGACTTACCAAGTGTCTGAAAAGCAGTATGAATGAAAGAGAGGAAAACAAAGACTGTAGAAAAAGTCAAGTGTTTCATTTCTTTCTTCTTATTCACAAAGAGATGAGCTGAAATTAATTGCTGCAGTAGAAATTCTTAAGGAACCTTAAGTAGAATTCTTAAGGCACTGGCTCATAATCTTTCTGGGAGAGTTTTAGTTGAAAGATAAAACTCTGGGCTCTAAATAAGGAAATGTCCTGTCACATGTGGTATTTTGAAATCTATAAATAATTACAAAATTCAAACTTTGCATCTGAAAGTGAAGTTTCTTTTCATTTGAATACAAGTGGCAAAGTTTGAAGAATTCTACATCATTCTGCTGAATTATTTTTAACTTTCTTGGTTCTGCTCTGGGATTGTAAAGTACTGACCCTCAAAGACAAAGAAGCAAGGAGTACACTTTAAATGGATGTGCTTTAAATCTCATACATACATACCTGAGAAACTTGGAAAAAAATATTTGCAAATTTCTTGGCCAGATAGGTCTTCACTGCTACAAAAGATGTATTAATTTAATTGAATGCATTGAGCAATGTCAACTATTTCAGTGTGAAAAGTTAACCCAGATGGGACAACTTAATTTTTCTCAGTAACTTGACAAATTGGGCACTATGTATACACCTGATTTTTATCTTCTCTGATTTACCAACTGGTAAAGCTACTGTGCTGTTATTACATGTGAATTTATCTAAGGAGAACCAATACAAGTTAGCCAAACCTCATAAATCTTTCTGATAAGCAGATAATCTTTCTGATTTTGACAACAAATTCTTTCTTCAAAATTATTTAATCCATAAAGTACAAATGAATTTTAATACTTAATAATTCTTTCTTTGTATCACGTGTAAATGAGACAAGCAAAGAGGAATATTCTCAAACATTACAAATGAGCTGCAGCCCTTTATTAAGTGAAAATCAACTTCAGCTGTGATGCAAATTTCCTTATTTGTTTTGAAGGAAAAGGAAGAAAGATATTCAGCAGAAATTGCCTTCAGAAGACTCTCATTTTTCATGGAATATTATGAAGACAAATTTCACAATATATTCTGCAAGGGCAGACATCACTTAATGTGAGAGAAGAAACCCATTTACAGAGTACAGGGTTTTCAGAGCTGTTTTACCAATATCAACTATCAAAATATCAAAATTATAGATAATGACATTATTTCAGATTTGGGTTTTTTTCCATCTGTTTACTCTCTTCATGTGTGTTGCTTTTATCGTTAGCCATGAAACAGCACTGTATCCAATTCAGTGTTAGTATTTACAAAAAAGATAAATGTGGGTATGTGTTGCAACTAACATGAAGGGGAAAAAAAAAAGGTGTAAGATCAAGGAGACTGTCATTAAAAATAGTTTGAGTACAGAATGCCCTTCATTCCTTATCCTCTGCAATAAGTTTTGTTTGACTGCAATATCTACAAACTAGCAATCCAATGTCATGTGAATTTCTCCTTCTCAGTGACCTCTTCTATACAGTTCTTATGCAATTCCTAAGGGTCTGTTTTTCCCAGATATCCTTGAGATCTTTTTTTTTTCTTCAGTCTGTCATAGACAACATAGAATTTATACAAAACTTAAAAAGCCCTGTAAATCTCTAAAGCATTTCACTACTGAGACACAGTGATGTGCTCCACTGCCTTACTGGCCTGTAGCATGGATAGAGTGCCCAGTCATCAGTCCATCTATCAGTCGGAGGATAGTAAGAGAAGGCATCATAAAATGAGAAATCAAGTGAAATAAAAGCAGGAATTTATTCTGCCAGCTTTGACATCCAGGTTATTTTATAGTTTATTTATTTTTCTTTTTAGTCATATGCCTTGTTCATGTTTCTGTATTTCCTCCTGGTAGCCTCCCTCAAGGTGACTCAGATCACCAAACTGTATAACATCTTTGCGTGCTAATTAAACAACACTGAAATATTATTATGTAAGGCATAGATCCTTTATTGATAGTCTCGTATTCTTAACTGATACAAAACATTCAAAGTCACAGAATATGACTGTTTGCAAAAATTTACTTGCTTTGCAAAATCCAAGTTGAAGCCATGAATGAAGGACAAGTGTTTGTATTTCACTTACAATACTATGACAAGGACAATACTTGTATAAAGAGTGTTAAACTGGAGTAATAATGGAGAAAAAAAAAGTCATGTATATCCCTGTTTATTTCAAACACCATTTTATTTGAGTAAGAACATGCACTCTTCAGTTCACTGTGGTGAGATATATTTGTAAAGTGCAGGCTTTGGGGCCAAGTGTTCTGCAAAGAGAGTGTGCACTACATGGCTGCACTTGACTCACTATATGATGCTGCCGCAAATCTCTAAAAAGTGAGAACACTAGAGTATTAATCCATAACTTAAATCTAAATTCGTTGTAGTTCTGCTATTTGTCATACTGGTTAAATTAGCCATTTTATACAGTGCTCAGTCTTAGCCCTGAGAGTACTTATTGAAGAACATAGAGCAATAGCTCTTAATTAACAACAAAGGAATAATTGCTAATTTTAGTTCATAGTGTCTGTTAGGTGCACATAACTTTTACTAAGATTTCCTTTGTTACAGCTAGATTTTTTTTAAGTTTAACCATATAGTTTGGCTGTGTTATCCCATTAGACAAGGCTGTGTTCTTTTTTTCTTTGTCATTGATAGAATCATTTTCATTGTCCTTTCCAGTTAGGACATGGCTGTATTCTAGCAGTGTGCTGTGCCACCTCATTTCTCTTTCAGTCTCAGTTTGAGTTTTGATCTTGAATAAGAAATAAATCATGAAGCCCATCCCTAATAAAATGATGAGGACCAGAGTAAGTATTATCCACATATTCATGTGACCATGGGCTTTGTCCTTTTTGGTATCTGCAAATAAGCACAAAGTAGATAGAAGTGGGTGTTCTGTAGCCATAAATAATATTAAGAATACTGAAAACTATTGTTCTAATTTCCCCCTTAATTACCAGGTTATTCATCAACATCCCACATTTAATGAAGGAAATTGAGTATAGCCTCAACATCTCCTGGCCTCTTCCACTGTTCTCTCGGGGCAAACAGCTATGATAATTAAGGTGTAGATATTACTGTATGGGATTTTCTAGGATAAGAGTTATATTAAAAATATATCATAATGTCTCTGTGTCAGTCCCCCTCATAGATCTTAGCATGCAAAAGACAGAGAAAAGAGAGGGTGATCAGTTATCCTGGGGTGCCCTAAGTGTCTCAGAGGTACTGTTAAATTATGCTGGGATTTAACTCAATGGCAACTAAGTAAATTAAGCTCGTATGAATAAATATATGCAAGACAGATAAATAAATAATAAATACCAATACATAAAAAACCTCAAGTATTTATTTTCACATCTCTGAAACTATTGGGAAAGAAAAATAAATCCTACCTTCCACGTTTGGAGCTGCTTTAAGAATAACTGTCAATGATAAAAACAAACGTTTAGTCAAAATCTAAAAAGGTCATATTTTCATCCTGATAGTTTCATGTTAGCAAAAGGTCTGGTAACCTGCGCATCAAGGTTACCTCATCACTTCTCCTGGAAACACATTTGCTAAACCAGCACAGATTAAAATATGTGATTGATTTTTAACCTGATATTCACTGTAACAAAACTGCAGTGCTTTGCATATTAAAGCCCCCTCTTGCTTCTTTTTTAATAACCAAAGAATCTCCAAGCACAGGTATTTTCTGGCTGCTTTAGACTGATGCTCTTCTCCCCTGGTTAATAAATCTTGCCAACTGGGTCTGTGTACCTGCCGAGACTGGGAATAACTTGATTAAACGCTGAGGATATTTGACAGTTTTCCTGCACTGCACACAATTCCTTTGAGACCCAGCGGATTTTAATTTACCTTAGTTCATTTGCACCTATAATTACATTTATAAACTCGAGCACTTACGCAGTTTTTCCCAGTCGTGCAAAGAGGGCGCCATCGGCAAGATATTTCTCTGGGCATGCATTGGTTGTGAGCTGGGTGATGGCCAAGTGCCAGAGGAGATTGTCCCCATGGGAAGTGGGGAGCACAGGGAGAGTCGAAGTGCTTGTTCTGGCATAGGAAGGCCCAGGAGCCGGGCTGCTGCAGCAGAAGCACAGCAACGCATTCAGCTTCGGCATGTTTGCAAGTACAAAGGAAATGCAACTGTGAAATTGTCCCTTGGAAGAGTGCAGAGCTCACTGTAATGTAAGATTTGCTCGTGCTGAAACCCTGTTCTGCCTGAGAACCTGGTATCAAGGAACATTCTCTATAATTCGGCGTTGTGCTTAGGGGCCACTCACAGTCGAACCCAACTCATAAAGTATGTGTGAAACTGATTTTATGCTTTCTGATATATCTAGTGTCAAAGAATTATTTCTGTAGTGTCTGTTAATCTGACTAGCCAAAGAAATTTCGGAAATCCCCTAACAGGAGAATTTTTCTTTTTAGAAAATGCTCTGATATTGCTATGAATGCACATGGCTGCTTTCCCTGCCAGCTGCAGCTTTGCTCTGGAAGAGGAAAGGGCAGAACATCAGAAACATCCCAAACCTTGGGATTGCAAAACAGGACAGGAAATCATACTTTTCTGCGGAGTTAACAGTTAAACTCCAAAATACCACATGGCTGCTTGGCTCACAATGTTCTGATATTTCTACTTCCTGACCACAGCAGATGGTGCTCGGTTACATAGAAACACAACATTAAAAAAAAAAAAAGCTAACCAGAACACTTCTACTATTTTCAAAGGTCACTATAAGCGCTCTGGATCATGCTTCCGTTCTGTTCTTATTTAAATAGAATTGCTTCATCCATCTCTTACTGGAACAGTATGTGTCACAGTGGAGCAAGAGGAAAAAAAGCAAATTATTGATGCAACCCTTGTTCCATAGAGAGTGAATACAAATGTTAGCAGGAAAATGTGTATGTTGGAGGGGAACAAAACAACAAAGGAGCTTAAAAATTTTCCAGAAAATATTGATCAATTTCAGTTATTAATGAAATATTCATCACAAAATGCAAGAAAATATGAAGTTATGAATCAACAAAACTTGAATAGGGCAGGCAAAAAAAGGATAACTTTATATATTCATATTATTTCTGAGTGCTGAAACAGGTGATAAGGAAGGCTGTAACTACAGCGTTATATGTCAGTCTTTTGTAATGACCATATTGTGCTGTTACTATTGAGATAAAACCATGAACACCAAGAGCAAATATTAAACCCTTTTGGGAAGAGCAAGGAAGGATACTCCAGAGGCCAGTGAACGCAGACAACTCCACACAGTAATCAAGCTGATCCTCCAAGGGCTGTCCTTCACCCCAGTTGACAAAGTCTAAGGCACTATTGTCTTGCCAAAGCAGCTGCCCTAATGTTGCAAGTGTTAGTCCAATGCTAATAGTTGCATATCAAAGATTGTCACTAATATTAGTGAATATGAATATTTTTACTTTTCTCAGTCTAATAAAGGAATATTACTTTCTTCATAAATTCTATCTGTTATTTTCTAATGCATTTTATTTCTTTTGACTCACTTCTTAAGAGCCATATAATTGCTTTGTCAAATTTGATTTGCAGATTTTCCCATTATAACAGTTTTAATTTACATATCCCAATATTTT
Organism: Aegotheles bennettii; assembly: GCA_013398125.1. Classification (NCBI taxonomy): domain Eukaryota; kingdom Metazoa; phylum Chordata; class Aves; order Caprimulgiformes; family Aegothelidae; genus Aegotheles; species Aegotheles bennettii. The sequence continues at coordinate 233,151 of VZRW01001322.1, forward strand.
TGTCTAGGGTACTAACGTTTCAAACTGAAAAAAGATAAAGCCAGGCTTTTTTATTCTTTTTCAATTTCTAAATTATTATTTCAGGAGAAATCATTGAAAAATCAAGCAACGTTTTTACTGTAATACTTAAACATATGCTTAGTTAAAATTAAAACATTTCCTTTTTTTGCATAAATTCTGTAACAAAAATTTTGAAGTATCAATGACTTAAATGAATGTAAAAAAACCTTTTCTGACTAATTGTGGATTGACACTAGCCTTGGTGTCTTCCAAGTGCACATTTCACACTGCACTTTTTCTGGTAGCCAGCAGCCTGATTTTCTCCATACAGAGATACAGAGAAGCTTGAAGCTGTGAGCTCCAGCCGAACACCTGCAACTCCCATGTGGGTGTTCCCCAGCCATGAGAAGATGAGAGCCAGCCAAGATGTGTTCCCCACCGGGGCACAGAGCAAACAGGGTGGGAAAGGCTTTCTCACAGACCAGGAATAGACATGTGTCCTCAGGGAGGGCTGAGATCAGAGGGACAGATACATTTAATTGGCTGTGGTCCTCTGTGAAGGTCCTTGGTGACACTGCAACCATAGGGAGCTGTGCAAAATTGCCATCAATTACAGCAATTTCTGGATCATTCAAATTTAGAAATAGGGCCACATAATTGCCTCAGGTATGGACAGCTAAAATTGCATGCTATATCTTGCTTTCTTAAAGAACAGTATCTATTGTGTTGTGCCTCTCAAGAAGTATTCCTATCACCTCTCCACATCTTTGCTACTGGTTCATGAGATATAGGCAAGATATTTGAATTGAGGCAGTCCCACATGGTGGCAACCTTTTGGTGGATCCACGCAATATCCAAGACCCCTACTGAAGCCAAGCAGATTTCCTTCCTACAGCTTATTCACACCTATTGGATAAAACCATCAACTTCCAAGAATTTTTAGATTATATACTATCAATCTATCTTTCTGTTTTAACTAGCTTCTATAGTACTTCAATTAGTTCCTTAAAAACAACAATGTATCTTACTCATATTTCTGTCCATTTTATGAAGTCTATTTATGATTATTTATAGAAGTTAAAATAGTCACCATGTACATTTCTATATAATCCTATCCAAAAGCCACTTGTCTTGATTGTGTATAAGTCTGCGTGCTCTACTAAAAAGTTTGATTCGGCCAGATCTTCTACAGAAGTCAACATACCACCTATAAGAGAACCAACACAGGATGGCTGGAGGTGTCCACATAGTAGTCAGGATAACATTAGTGATAAAACCTCTCCTGCTGGTAGGGAATAAGCAAGGATTTTAATAGAGAGCAGAAAGATTTTTAAACACCAGGCAAAATGCATATTATTTTCAAGCGATTGGTTAATATTTTTCATAGGTATTATGGATTATTATTTATTTTGACAGGGTATTAATGTAGCATGTAATATTGTGCAGCAAACAAATTTGCCATTTGAACTGAAGTATTAGTTTTTTCTGGCAGTGGTGATAGAGGAAGACAGCTGAGAGGATCTAAAAAGGTATGAAACAAAAGGACCCATTTGTTTTGGGCAGTAAAGTGCTTTCCTTTCTCTTTCACCACCTCCTGAAGCATGGATGGAGTACCTGATGATTCAGCAGCAGAGGTGAAAGGGTCAAGGAGTAGCTCACCAGGACCAGTTGCATCCAAGATGCAGGGAAGTGTTTCCCCTCCCCTGGCTCTGCAGACTTCCAGGGAGCCCCTTCTGATACAGCAAGGACTTTCAGGCAGAATATGCAACCCCTTCTAGATCACACACCCCATAGTAAAAATAAGTTTGTTATTGTGATACTTACTTCTGCTCTTGTGTCAAGAGAGGTACAGAAAAGAAGGGATAAGGCCAGAAAGAAGTTAACCCATTTTAAAATCTTACTAAAAAATAGAAATTTTGTGAATGAAAAAATATAAAAAGAAACAAGCACAGCTGGGAAAAACAAAACAAAACAAGCAAAATTGATCACCTTAATTTCAACACAACTGAAAAGCAAGCATCATCAGTGGTGAAAAATGAGACATTGATTTCCTTTTTTTAATATGTGTAGATTTTACAGCATTAGTTTTCAAGATTTTTTAAGTGATTTTTGGGGGTTTTTTTAGTCAGGATTGAAAGCCTATCTTCAGGCAAACAATAATTACCTGATTGAATGCACTGAGTCAGACTGAGCCCAGCTCACTTCATTCACATTAAAGTTATAGCAGTGGCTTCTGAATGGAATCCAAAATATGTGATCAGATTCAGGACATTTTCCAATATCCGGGGGGGGATCAGAAGGAAGTATGTCTGGAAGAAATGAGAAATTATGGATGCCTTCATTCAGTAAGGATTGCAGTTCTTCAGATATGAAATCAAGTTTAAAAAACCCCCAAACCTTTCTTAAAGTACTTAAAATATTCTTTGGCACACAGTGCTTAAATTATCAGTGACTGTGTCGAGTGACAATGAGGAACAAAACCACTCAGTAACAGCTGAATTATTCAGTGTGAGCCTGCTGCCTTCTCTGTTACCAACTGTATCAAACTTGGACTGTCTCAAGGATAGTTGAGTGTTCAGCAGATTTGGTTCTAGTTTATCTTGTTGTAACCAATGAATTTGTATAAATAAGAGATATAGTAAAAAGCAGGGGAAAAAAAGCCAGGAAACTCCCAAATCCTCAAGAGGTTCAAATAACAATTTGATTTTAAATGAAATATCATTCAAATCATAGTGGAAGTTTCCCATTTAATATTTTTCTCAATATAATAATGCTTACATAAAATTTCTGAATGGCTTTAACCCTGACAATGCATGGAATAATCTGAATCTCACTGAATATTTATGTAGTAGCCCCTCACTTTCCTGAAAGCAATGGCATTGTGGCATGAAACAGTAGTGCTGCCAGTTAGTACATGTGTTTTTAAAGTTAAAGTTGCAAATGAATAGACATGAAGTTCAGAGCATGGCCTGGAAAAGAAATTAAAGAAAAACTACACAAAGAGATCAAAAGAAACTCAGAATTCCCATTAACTCTGTGTCACAAGGGCTAACAGCAGTTGCTCTAGTACAAATGAGAAAGCAAAAAGATTCAGTCCCACCCTAAGGTTTGCCTGCAGCTTTTAATTTGTAGTGTTCTCAGTGACACCCATAGAATCACTATGAAGGATGAACTTTTGTTTGGGCCAATAACAGACTTTTTCCCCGACACAACTCTGCCTCCTTTCCCCATTTTTTAGAATCTAACAACAGTCTTGCCGTAACCAGTGTATGAATGTTGCTTATGTTGAAGGAACAAAATCTGTTTTATACTCAATGGACCTTATTGATTACAATCCTTCCCATAAAATTCCTGTCAGCAAAAAGTCTCGCATTCTAGTCTCAAAGTGAAAAGTTTAGTACTCCCACAATCTCTATGTTCTGTCTGCCTGTGATGTGGGATAAATCCTACGATGGTTGCCACTCAGTCCAGTGTCTTGGCTGGTGAATGCAACATTGTTCATGCAAAATAAAGGTATTGATATACTTACTGAGGCTTATTATTCCTTAATAATAATGGCAAATTTGTATTTCAGTCAAAGCAGATCCAGCAAGGTTTCTGCTGTAACACCAAAAGTCATCATCATGGCTTACCCTCAGATTTTTTGCAGGCTGGAAAATGTTTTTCATTACAAGGAGCTGTTTTTCAGGTCCCGTGAAGGTCTAGAATGACACAGGCTATTTGCTGTTTTGGTTCTTCATAGTACCACTTAGAAAAAGTTATTTTCCTTCTATCAGTCCATCTGTAATAGCCATAACTCTGAAATTGAAACAGACATTTGACATAGTTTTTCTACACTCTCATCTGCTGTTCCAGGTAAGTGATTTATACAAATGCCCATTTTCAAAGTGATATATAGAGTTCAGTTTGTGTATTTGTGCCATGCTAAATATTAATTGAATCGGGACTCAGCAACATAAAAGACACAGCAGTATGCCTCCCATGCTGAAACAGCCCACGAAGGTGTTTTGAAGGCTAAATGGTGCTTCCCAGATGCTGCTGGTGCTCAGTCACTTGTCAGGCAACAAGGTGAGGTGGAGTCACAGTCCCCAAACAGTCAGGTCACCATGAAGAGCAACATGACCACAGGAGCATGAAACCTGTGGAAAGGTCAGGTGGAAGTCTGTCTCAGAGCTGGGTGTCCAACAAGTACTCTAAGCTCAAGTATAGTTTTGAGGAGAAATATTCAGGAGTAAACTGCAGCTATCAGTATGAAAAATCTAAGAAAATTATTAGTTTGTTAGGAGCAAAAGATTAATGGACAGAAACTGGAGGTCTCGAGTCTATGTTTAGTCTTCCCCCTCCCTGCCATTTTTTTTCTCCCAGGAAAAGTCAGAAGGATTACAAGGAAAGAGAACAGACCCAGAGAGTATACTGCTGACATTAGGAACTGAGGGATAAAATGTGATCCCACTGTAGTGTCTAGCTGTGTCAAGAGGCCAGGTATGCAAGCCCCTACTGAGCTTAGCATCAGCAGGGCAGGATTGCTGCCTGGGGAACAGGAGGAACCACAAAGCTTCACTCTGCAACAGTAGGGCCAACTCTTGTATAAGGACCAGGAGAACAGGTCTGGTGATCCAAACTTGGTCTTAATAGAAAGCAGTTGAAATTCTAAACTGTGTTTCTATGACTGTAAAAACAACAGCTTCAATATCAAGTGGACTTAAACACCATCATTTTGTTTTGAATAGAGATGTCCTGTGGACTTGTGCAAGTTGGAGGATTCATGTCAGGGTTGGTGACTACCAATCATTTACATATTCTAAGACCAAGCATTTTGTCTGGTACGGAGAGGCACTGTTAGAATCATGGAAATATGTATTGTTTGGCAACAAGTTAATTGTGTCAGACAGTGTAGCCTTCTAAGAAGCTTTATCAGAGTGCTGCTACATCATATAATCAGAAATGCTATCTTTACACATTTATTTTAAGTTCTCCCTAGGGATATGAATTTCAGACATGTTTTGCTATGTTATATATCAGTATGGAATCACAATTAGTAAAAACAATCATTAGCTAAGAAAATTATTACTGATTAAAAAGTTCTTTTTTATTATCAAGATAGTTTAGTCAGTTCAAAGAACAATGCCCTAGCAACATGGTAGTTAACTGCATTGAGCAACTGCATTTTCACTAGAGAAGCTGTAGCAGATTTAGGCAGTCATAAAGCTAATAAGACTCATGCTTGCTTGAGTGTTCCCTTACACAGTGGTGGACCTGGATTTCCATATTCACTTCTTCTGATACAGTCTTAATGACCCTGTTGATTCATTTGATTAGAATTCACTGCTCCTAAAAATGGGCATCTAAAAGTTAACTAACTAGTTTGACCTAAGTATCTGTTTCCCATGAAACTACTAAAGAGAAGCTCACACTGTCAGAGGTTCCCATCCTTCTCCATCACCTTAGATGGAATTTAAGGATTTAAGATGGATGACATCAAATGAAGTGAATGCTGTCTACCAGTTCTAGATTCCTAAATCTGTTCAAGATACAATTCTCCCTGCTGATAGTAATCCGTTCATAGCATTTAACCACACTGTCTTACCATGTTGCTGTTGAGCCCAATCCATAAGGGCTCTCCATATTGCACTGCCTGCAGCAGCAGGAATATATTACTGTAATAATAAAAAATGCTGGCAGGCTCTGAAGATTTCTCCTTGCAGGCTTTTCTTGCTTCTTCCCAATTCATTTTAGAAGGAACAATTAAATAGCTGCCGTTACCATAATGGATGAAATCAGAATCTGGAGCAGTTGTGGAATGAAACAGTTCAGGCTCTGTAGGAAAGAGGTACAAAATTGAGAGAAAGGGGAGAAAATAGTGAAAATTACTAGTTACCTTTATAGCACTATTACCTTTGAGTAACAGATAAATGTAGTGTGGCAACACAAGCAGAAAATAGAAGAATTTCATATTAAAACACAGGAAACATATTTTAACAGTAACTTTGAATTATTTGTAACTATAGTGTTAATAGTGTATTCAGGGATTAGGGAGAGGCAGAGGGACAAGCTGGCCATATCTATAGGCATACACTGCACCAGATGAAATTATGTGAATACTGGTCCCACAATGATCCTCTCCCCAGGGCTCTTTAGGTTCCCCTACCGCAGTGCAGGTGAAATTCCTCCCAAGCACAAGCACAGTGCAGGATCTCCACACCAATTCAGTCTCAAAATATGGATGAATTTCATTCAAAGCAAAGTTTGTTGCTCTGCTGCTACTTCCTTCCCATGTAGGATGAAGTGAAAAAGGAAACTGTAGTTGTACTTTAAGTGATATATGTGGAAGTAGAAGACAAAGACCTAAAGCTAGTGATGGGGACAAAAAAAAGACAAAAACTGCCTTTGTGTTCAGTTAGTGTCACGAACGCCCTGGCAATTGCTTTTGCTAGTGATGTCCTCATGCAGCTTTCCGCACTTGCCCAGGACAGAGCTGTGAGGCATCTGGCCCAGCTGTGGCTTCTTCCTGTGTTTTTACTTGCTGCTCAGCAGTTCCCTGTTTCTTTTCCTGCAAACTCTGCAGTGTATCTGTGCTCCGGATGTGTCTCCCACCCTGAGGATACACAAAGAAAACTAGAACTTTTGCCCTTCTGATTATTGCTGGTCTTGTGATATAAAAGCATTCCTAGAGACTGACAAGCAAATTAACCAGTTTAACTGACATGTCTGGAATTCCTGAGCTGGGAAGGTAGCCTTGCTTCCCTCACCCTGGTTGCTACAGGCACAGCTGGGCAGTTACAACTGAAGACTCATGGTTAGATTGTTCAGTAAATGTCTTCCAACAAAGAAGGTGAAAAGTAAAACTTACTGCTGTCCATCTGGCAAATATAGCTTTTTTTATGCTGGCAGTCAGTGTTTTCCCAGTAGCCTGTTTCATCTACAGATCTTTTTGTCATTGCAATACAGTCACTCTAGGGATAAATTGAAAAAGAAAATTTTAGCTGATGAAGTGCAAAATATCTGGCAAAATAATACAAATAGGTTTGAGGAGACAAAGTTAATAGCTTTCTTTCCTAATTTTCTGTCTCTTATTTCCATGTATTTTTTCCTGGAAAAAACTTATTGTATTCTATATCTTAAGCAAATGTGCTTTCTTTGGCAGATTACTGCAAGAAATTTTGTCAGTTTATTACAATTTCTTGGAGTGCACCAAAGCTATTTTTACTATGTAGTTTATTGTAATCTGTTTGGAATTTGTTAAACTTCCATTTGGATTCATGCTGTACAAGGAGAAACAATAGAACAAAGTAAAAATCCCAGCTAGTGATAACGAATATTTTCAGTAAAATCTAATCATTCTAATTAATTCTATTGTTAATTATAACACAGCACTTCTTTTCTGCAGCTCTAGACTTCTACAAAGGAATGACAGTAAATATAGACTCTAAACAGGCCTATTAATCTCTGAGCACAGCTTTAAAAACTTGATTGCTGAAATACTAGTCTGTTGCCTTCTACCTTAAGCCATTGAAATATAGTATCCTAGCTGAGAGAGAAGTTAGGCTGGTTATGCTAAGCTCAAGTATCTTATCTAAGTTATAAATTTTCTGGTTTTTTATATTTACCTCTACTGTAATAAACTCCCTGCCAACTTTTATGTATTCATCTCTAAATGGGAAACGTGTTGCCCACTTTGAATAGTCAAACAAGCTTCCATCTGTCCAAAGATATGTATGCTCCCTGTTAATATCGTTCAGTCCAATCCATGTTTCATTGGCGACATCCTTCAGGTGGAAAGTGAAGAAGGCTATTAAAAAAAAAAAAGATCAGAGAAAGAGAGTAGACCAAGTTCCAAACAAAACAACCAATCAGTTTTTTAAAACATTGGGAGTATTAAGTTCGGTATTGTTAGACTATGAGTTCATGGTAAAAGAGAAAAATTACAAAGGGTAATTTAACTGAAACAGAGTGATTCCATAAAAAAAGAAAAACAAAAGTGAAAGGAGAGTGTCCTCTATGCCATGTGCTCTAGAATGATCCTGTGTGGGCAGGAGGTTGGACCACATGATCCGCTGTGGTCTCTTCCAACCTTACCAATTCTGTGATTCTGTGAGAAGTTTTTTAGATAAAAATTATAGACACTTCTTGGCAATATTATAAAAATTTGGGCTAGAAGGGACTTCAAAAGGATTAATCTGTCTTCCCCAAGGTAGCATCAACTACACATATGTAATTTCTTCTGGATGTTTTTTTACTTTCTGACTTGAATATCTGTGGGCATTTAATTACTATGAACTATTACTATTTATCCCATCTTCCAAGACCATTCAGAACAGATTGTTCTGTTCCCTCCACATGACACTTTTGCCAAGAGTTGGGAAGTGTCATAATATCTTGCTCCAGTCTTCTCTCTGGATCAAGAAGCTCCAGGTCTCCCTTCACAGGTTATGCTAATTAGATCTGGAGGCTAGTTTGGCTTTCTGTGGTGAAATGTGCTGGCTTCACACTTAGTGCCAAAAGGTTTAGATGTCATACCTTGCACTTGCTCATTGTGTATAGAGGCCAAATTTCCTCCTAATTCTATACAAGCACTTCTTGCAGAGTGCCAAGTCAGTCTCTCTTCTTCTTTGGATCCAAACATTTTATAACACTGTGGGGAGAGTAAAGAATCAGACAAAATTTCAGGTGTCAAAAGAGTATTAAAGCCATTGGTTTTGATTAATTCCATTCTAGCCCTTACATGCAGAAAGCAGCAGATGGGGGATCTACTCAAATGTGAATATTTTCAGCCAGCAAGAAGGAGACCCAGCTAATCATAGTGATGTGTGTGCAGCACTTAAAAACCTGTGGTCTCTCCAAGGTTAGTGCTGGACAAAAGCGAGCAGCCTCCAAAAGCTTTTGAAGAATTAAGTAGATACCCAAGGTGGAGGGGTAGAGATTTTGGGTCACATTACTGAAAAGTAGAATTTTTGAGTGACTTAAACTGTTTACTGATTGGGAACATAATTTGGGGCAGGCATCTCTCAGGACAAGTTTTTTCGATTATATACCACAGACTTAGTACTGAAGCCTGAGCTTATGTGAGCACTCAACATGAGTGGAACGGCATCAGGAAGAAATGCTCTTTTGTACTGTGTATTACTATCCCATGGGATTTTTCCTGAATACCAGTAAAATTGTTTTTGTGGCTGTGTATATTCTGAGGCACAGAAGACACTGTTTTTAACTGGCATATGCTGCTTCTCCCTTTTACGCCCTTCGAATGCATAGAAACTTTTCCTATTGATTGCACTGCAGGATTGAAATATGGGTTTCATTTGGTTTTGTTTGGTTGTTTTTTTCTTGAAGTTCATGTGGCCAGGTGTACTTTTGCTTAACTTGGCAAAAAACAGTGTTTGCTTGTTTCCTACATTTCATTTAGCATTTATTACTGTTTGTGTTACTCAACTTATCTTAAGTTGTGATAGTCAATTAAATATTAAAATTGTGACCTTTCATTTCTTCATCTCAGGGTTACTCAGAAAAAGGGGCTTACACTTACAGGTAAGGATAATGGAACAGTGTTTTTCTGCAGTATGTCTAAAACAGAAAATTCTAGAAAATGAAAAAGTATGGCTAAATACATGGGCATTTACAAAAGTTATAACTTAAAGCATTTAAATTCACCTTCTCTTGAGATTTAGATATGGACTTGACAACGTGAAAATTTGCTACAATGCTAATTAGAATAACACAATAGACTGGTGTATAAAGTGAATTTATATAGCAAGACGAAAGGGAGAGTTGTTTTCTCTACCTATGCACATCTGCTAAATATGGTTGAGATTTATTACTGCACCTTATTCTTAAATGAAAGCCAAGTTTCAGGACATCCTCCCAGAGGTGGAAGTACAGTAGGAGCAAAGCCTGAGTAATTTGAATTGTGCCTTTCACAGATGAAGCTATTTTTCACAGCACAGCTTATATCTTTCCAAAAGCCTGTAAACAAATGCAATACAGAGAATCACTGTCTGAAACTCTCATACCACCATTACAGCAGTCAGCTCCAGGCAGCATTCATAAAACACAAATGAAACCTTCCTGAGACAGGTGAAACAGTTGCCATGCACACTATTTGCCCTAATACACTCCTCCTCCCTCTGTGGTACATTTGTCTCCTAATAGTGATGGTGTGGTTTTAAACATCAGCGTACTTGTTATGAAAAATCTGTCAGTATTGTTCAACTGCCTATATATGGGGTAGCTTCAAATTTATGTATGTAGCAAATGTTTTCACTTTTGATGCTAAATTTTCAATTAAATATTTCTTGTTGCTGTTTTACTCACCAAAATCTTCTGACATTATCACACAGTTTTCATCATTATTTGCAAAGTTGGGTTCATCTGGAGCCCAGGCAATGTAGTTCACTGGGGTCTCATCCAGCCATCTGAAACAAGGGGACAGTGGCTGCTGGACAGACATCTCCAGCAGTCATTTAGTTATAAGGTCTGTTTAGCTAAAGGGCTAAGCAAAGTATTAACAGTGACCAAAGACTCTACATATACTGAAGAGGACATTTTCGCAGCATTACCACTGCTTTTCATCTGTTTAGTACTATGGCATTCAAGTCATAGTGTCTCATTTTGCCAGAGGTTGGATAAACAACATCATACTCGAAGGGAAAGTTTCTTATGGTTCAGACAAGACTGAAATTCCAAGATCTCACCAGTGCATAAATTTCCCTTTCATCCAAGAAAGGTGTCCTTCTGGAAGCCTTCTACAGATTTTTAAAACAGGCTCCCTACCAGCAATTTCAGAAAGGTGATGGGTGTGGTATTGCTCACACTTCTTGCTTTCAGTTCACATAACTTGAACCACTAGGATTAGTCTGATTAAGTCCTTACATCCACATTTTATCAAAATCTCCTGGGCTTTCTCTGTAGCCATTGGAGATCTGGTCAGAGTTAATCTCCTCCTATGGTTGATGTCTGAAGTGGATCAGGTGACTAATATCCTAAAATTAGCTGCTTCTCCTCACTGCCTATGAAGGATTGCTTGGGCGTTTCGCTCAGTTCTCTCAATGTAAGACATTAAGTGAAATGAATCTTGGCCATGAACTTCTGTTGGTTTTGCTCTCCTAGATTTAGAAAGAAAACACATTGCTCTGCTTGAATATAGAAGAACCTAACACTTTGATCTTTGCCTGAAAACTATTCAGAGGTCAGTTACACAACAGTTAATTTGTAAAATGAAAGCACACACAAATGCTCCTATAGAGCGAGATAAAATTACCATAATTTTTTTCCATTACCAGTTTTCCTTTACTCACCTGAATTTCTGATCAAAGCTTACAACTAAGCCAATGAAATAGGATTTCCATTTCAATTTTGTGTAAACCTAAAACAAAAGTGATTAACAGGTAAGTACTTAACAGCTCCTCAATATCAAGCAAAAATCTGGAAAAGCATTAACCATGGCTGTGATTTTTTTTTTCTTTTTCTTTTTCAGGATTTGAGCCTCAAGCAAGAACCTTGTTGGCTGAGACCCAGCTTTCAAGCAGGCAACAGGGAACATCCTGGAGTGAGGAACCCACTGGACAGGAAAACAGTAATCATTGTGCTGAACACTACTTATCTTAGAAGGGATAAGCAACCTGCACCTGAACTATCCTTTGTTGCACCTTTAACATTTGCATGCCTTTTTCCTGTACCTATTAAAAGATAGTAATTTCTTTACAGGTCCTGAACAAATACATTGTTATGTAAATAAGTAATATAGGACAATAGCTCGGGACTCTAGCCTAGCTAAATAGCTAGACTGTTCTCTTTATCAGCTTCTCTGCTTCAGAATTCAATTATAATTAGTGCTTACATATTTCCATAGAAATTGTCTTTTGCTTTCATTCTCAATGACAACAAGATCTGCAAAGTTCTTCTGACAAATTCTCCGTGCTTATTCCATATGGACATGTTCTTTGCTGAAATAGTACTGCTTATCTTCATATATAATCCAACCATCATCAGTGGCTTGATATTCTAAAAGATAAAGAAGCATACATATTACATTCACATCTGGTCAACTATACAGTAAATTTTTGTTTGAAAAAGGAAAATAATCCTACCAAGTTTGTAGTGTGGTTCAGGTTTTAGCAGTGTGCCTGTAAAATGAAAGTTCATAGTGAGTAACAAATAACAAAAAAAAAAATCCAGAGAGATTTACTTTATGTAGTTGTAAATGCTTTGTATAATAAAGAAAAAGAGTGGAAGTATGAATTATCTGATGTATTATCAAGATTTTAGAGCACATACTACTGGGTTAAATTAAAAAAAATATGTATAACTTAGAAACATTTATCTAGTGAAAAAGATATTTTTAAAGTGTAAATACATATCTCCAAAGGCACTGTATTAAACAATCCAGGATGTGCAGTAAACACTTTGTAAATTAAACTTACATCAGTTTGAAAGTTTATTTACTATTTTTACTTGACATGCTATTTTTTATTATTATTTAATTTTTTTTACATTCATGGAACTAGAGCCAAACAACATAATCCGGGCAATATATTCAGTTCTCAAGCTTACCTACATAATAGCAAACTATTCACAAGTACTGAAAGATTAACACTGGTATTTTACTAATATCACACATGATTTCCAGTGTCTAGATGGATTCCTCATATCCTGATGTCTTGGCTTTCACTAGGAAAGTCTGTTTTTAAGTGAGTCCTAGAGAGAGCCAAGAAATACGTGGAGAGCCAGTAAATACCAACTCCAGTTTCTGATTACAGGATGGACCAGGAGAAAGCAATTAACCTGTTGCTATTCCCAGAACCAGCTATAGCCCCTGAAAGGTACCTATTCTATAACCATATAACTATAATTTCTATAACTGCTTCTCCTTTCCCCTCCCTATTGTGCATCCTCCTAGTTTCCCTGTGTGCAACCAACTTTATTTTCATTTTAATAAGCTTATAAGAGGCTCCAGCTCAATGGAGATGCATACAAGTACGACCAGGAAGTAGGGATATAAAAGTAGGACCAAGTAAACAAAATAAGTTCTTTCATTATCAGTTTTCACCTGGGGTCATTAGCCTTCCCTGCTGGCAGGCATCCCAATGCACATCCATCAGGTCCATTTCATGCCCTGGCACCAGGTGCATGAGGCCTGGCACTAGGGCCCTGCTTCCCAGGTAAAGATGGTGGATGCAGGAGTCCTTCAAGGCTAAGCAGCCTCTACTTTGGATCTCTTTTTCAGAGTTGCTGGTTTCTATGGCAACTGATCTCTGTCTTTGGTTCCCATTATTCATTTCAAAGTAGGAAGCAAAGCTTTTTTCTCTTTTGTACAGGGAACTCTAGTGCCCTGTATCTTTGGCTCTCCTGGGTGAGCCTCAAGCAGATAAAAATGCAGGGAGAAGATAAAAGGAGAGGGGGTAAGTACTTTTGCCTTGCAAATTCATTCCCATGGCAGAAAGAGATAAAGCCAGAGATAGAGTAATAGGAACATCTTTAATTTCTTGCATCTGAGTGCAATTGAAATATCTCAATTCATTCATCTTGCTTTATGTGCTGCCTTCACTGCAACTGGTTTTAAAATGAACAATTCCTGGTATCTTGTCTTCTCAATTTGTTTAAATCCATACAGTTTTGTTTTGAACTTAGGTTTATTGCTCCAATTAAATGGGGAAGTAATGATACCTTTTTTTTGTTTCACAAATCCAATTAAGTAAATCTTCGCAGCGCAGGTCATTCCAGCGCATTTGGGGAGATCTATTAAACATAACACAATGTTCGCGCTCTTCATGGTTGTTGGGTTCACCTTCATCCCAGTTCTCATAAACTACCTGTGTTGGAAATACATCTCAATTACTGTGTGATTCGAGCTGAGCAGAAATAATTGAGATTACCACTGTAACTCAATTTCAGGGTCTCATCATCTCAAGTACCTTGTTTATGGGATAGATAGGAGTTCAGATAGGTCTGAGAGGGCTATAAAAGTCTTGCTGATCAGCTCACTTTCTCCACTTTCTCACTTCTCCCCAGAGAAGCTGTAAAGATTACACAGTATGAATAGGATGTGCCTGATGGAGGAAAAACTGATGGGCAAAGCGAGTTGTGTTTATCTAACTTTATGAAAGATGTCAACTTGACTTCTCTGTACTGACATCCAGCAGTGCCCGGCCTGGGATGCTGTGGAGATCTAAGAGCACAGACTGTGGACAATGGGATATAACGTGGTACCAGGGATGAAACAGAGGTAATTTTGTGTGTGTATGTATATTATATATTTTTTTTATTTTTTTTTTTCAAAGAACAGAAAGTCAATTAATATCCAACAAATAAGTACTCACAGGGGAACCATCAGTCCAGGTAAATCCTTCATCAGGATTTAAGAGAAACAAACCAATCCAGAAAGCCTGAGTGTTCAGTCCTCTATCCCTAAAAAAAAAATAAATAATAAAATAAATTATACAATATAGAAACAGGAGTGTAGAAAGAGGGGCCATGATATAAACATGCTACCTTCTGTCACATCTGAATTGGGAGCTGCTCCTGCACTGTTGACCCATAGCCAGGCTTGTCAACTGCACTCTTTGTAACGGGTTTGATAGTGCTCTATGCTGGGAGAAGACTTGTCACATTTGAATGTAAGTTAAAGGACAAGTGATGTGGCACAGAGCTAACTCAGGCTCCCATCCTTGTGGCTGCAACACAGCCTGAGGCAGGAATTAATGGAAAGATGTTTGAGCAAAAGTAAACATCTGTCAAGATCTATAATATTAAACATTAGTAATGTAAAGTGTAAATGTCTTTTTCTTACCATCCTCTATTTTAAAGTAAGGCAAGAGTAGCATGAAACTCTGAGGAGAACAAAAGGTATCACAATATATAGGGAATAAAAAAAAACTTATAACTTAATTGGAATTTTAACCACTGAAAAGCTTGAAATAAGATGGCTCAGCTGTAATAGTTTCCAGTAGAAAGCAGGAGATTTTTGAGAAATGGAAGGTGAAGGGAAAAAATCAGTAAGTTGGAATAAAAAAAAGATAATATGGGCAGAGAAACACCATTGCAAGGTGTCCCTGACTGAGGAAAGGATTTTTTTTTATGGTGGTGCTAACATACAAGTAGCATTGCTTTCTACTATGAAGTACACACATTCTTGAAATAAGGAACTGGATGCTTGACATTTTGGGAAAAGGAAAAAAGTCAACAATTTGGCAATTGTCACAACCAATAATGTTAGTAATAATTGAATGTGATATTGAAATAAAGTCCCTTCTAAAATTACCTCTGGTCTCCCAACAAGCAGACCCTCGAGAGGGTAAGTGAGAAGATACTCATGTAAAGACCTGGAAAAGCAATACTGCATATTTACTTTTCCTTGATCTATTCGCTTTTGTTTGTTTGTTTTGTTAATTTCTTGTCAAAAAGGAGACTTCTTAAGGCATTTTTAGTCAAATCAAGAGAACACACAAAACCTTTACTTGCTGAAGTGTCACTGATGTCAAACTAAGCCTGGATCTAGAAGTATCACTGAAAGTATCACAGACTGTGTGAGAAAGGGTTGGAAGAGGGCCAGGCTTCTATAAATTTTCTCTTACAAACTTTCTCATGCAAGTTATGCTGCCAGCTTTTGAGATGCAATACTTCGTTTTTTTGAAGTCCCAAATTTCTGGAAGTAAATAAATTAGGTGAAGTTCTAACCTGGCATTTATGTAAAAGAAAACATACTTCTAGCATTCTATTTTCACGGTTTCAAGTTTTTCATTGATGACTTTCATTATATTTGATGGATTTGTCTCATAGATTTTTGCACTCAAATACTATGGGAGAAGATAATTCTCAGAAAATTACACAGCACTTGAGTCCTTGAGTACTACAGTGACCAGGGCACCAACCCCTGGGCTCCCCCCTGCTCAGGCTCACATGAAACATGGATACACACTTACTTTAAGGCACGAGTCTGCCCGGGACGCTCTGTCCCATCCTTCGGCACAGGTGGCTGCAGGGACCTGTACTGGAGGAGCAGGAGACATCACTCCCACTGCCCACTGTTTGCAAAGAAAATTTGCTGTCTTCTCACAGCTGACAACATCCCATAATCCAGCTGCAATTCCAGTCCCCATGGCAACACAGCCTTGCTCTTTTCCTTTATGATATGGAGAGAAATCAGCAAAACCAAAGCCTTTATTACTCTCTAAGAAATGAGATATTTGCTTTTATTCATAGGAAATTATGAAAAGGAAGATGCAGATTATGCAGACTAAAAACCATCCTGGATATAAAATCATTTTGAATACTTCCTGCCATAGCCCAGATATGGGCCAATGAGTCTTACAAACACACCTCTGCCAAAAACAATGTTGCAGCTTTAGAATACCAATCTTCCTTGTCATAGAATCATATAATCATTTATGCTGAAAAGGACCTGTAAGATCATTGAATCCAACTGTAAATCAAACACTGCCAAGTCTACCACTAAATAATGTCCTAAGTGCCACATCTACACATCTTTTTTATTCTTCCAGGGATGGTGTCTCAACCACTTCCCTCGGCAGCCTGTTCCAATGTTTAACAACCCTTTTGGTGAAGAAATTTTTCCTAATATCTAATCCTAAACCTCCCCTGGCACAACTTGAGGCCATTTCCTCTTGTTCTATTCCTTGTTACTTGAGAGAAGAGACCAACCCCCACCTCGCTACAACCTCCTTTCAGGCAGTTGTCAAGAGCCATAAGGTCTCCCCTCAGCCTCCTTTTCTTCAGGATAAACATCCTCAGTTCCCTCAGCCGCTCTTCATAAGACCTGTGCTCTAGACCCTTCACCAGCTTCACTGCCTCTCTTTGGACACACTGCAGCACCTCAGTGTCCTTCTTGTAGGGAAGGGTCCAAAACTGAACATAGTATTCCAGATGCAGCCTCACCCATGTCAAATACAGGGGGACAATCATTTCCCTAGTCCTGCTGGCCACACTATTCCTGATACAAGCCAGGATGCCATTGGTGGTCTTGGCCACCTGGGCACACTGCTGGCTCATACTCAACTGGCTGTTGACCAACACCCCCAGGTCCCTTTCCACCAGGCAGCTTTCCAGCCACTCTTCCCCAAGCCTGTA
>VZRW01001322.1:250540-293924 GCA_013398125.1 Aegotheles bennettii
GACTGGACACCAACTGGACTGAACTTTTTCACCACAACACTTTGGGCCTAGTCATCCAGCCAGGTTTTTATCCAGTGAAGAATACACAAGTCCAAGCCATGAGCAGCCAGTTTCTCCAAGAGAATGCTGTGGGAAACAGCATCAAAGGCTTAGCTAAAGTCCAGGCGAACAAAATTCACAGTCTTTCCCTCCTTGACTAAGCAGGTCACCTTGTCATAGAAGGAGATCAGGTTAGTCAAGCAGGACCTGCCTTTCATAAACGCACGCTTGCTGGGTCTGATTACCTGGTTGTCCTGTATGTGCCATGTGATGGCACTCAAGATGATCTGCTCCATAACCTTCCCTGGCACTGAGGTCAGACTGACAGGCCTGTAGTTCCAGACCTTCTTGTAGATAGGTGTCACATTTGCTAAGCTCCAGTCAACTGGGACTGCCCAGGTTAGACAAGACTGCTGATAAATGATGGAAAGTGCCTTGGTGAGCACTTTTGTCATTGTGGCTGCTCTGGCTCCTGGCTACTGTACCAGCAGGATTGGAATCACCTCTTGTCATCACTGCCTATGCTGCTGGTGTTCCTGCATCCTGTTTTCTAGCTGAAGAACATCATGCACAGAGACAGGTCGCCTGCCTCCTCAAGTAAGACTGACACAGCCACTCTGTGGTTTTTGTGGACTGTCACCAGGTACCCCCGTCCTGAGACCAGTTTGGGACCTTTCTTCTGGTCTGGACATAATTACCATCTGGGAAGCACGGACTTCATATTTGCATTTTCATATATATATATGTATTTGCATCTTTGCATATGTCACCTTCTTTATTTCTGTTACTGCTATTATTTTCTGTTTCATTAAAACTGTTCTAGTTTTTTTCCGACCCTTAAGTGTCTCTCCCTTATTCACTGTCATTTTCCCAGGGAGGGTGGTGAGAGGATAGCAGGGAGCATCTGTCACCTGGTTATTGGGCAAACCTGTGACAACTCCAGTCACAAGGGTTGAGCCCCTGCAGAGCTTACCTGGCATTGCTGTATTCCAGTGTGTGAAGTGAGGAGTTTCACCACTGGTCCACCTGAAACTCCCTTGTTCTTCTGTGTTGGAGAGACCAATCCAGAAATATTTTTCAGACCTCAGCCCAGTCAGAATAATCAGAAAGGCTTCATTTCTGAAGCAGAAAACAATGTTCAGTTGCAACTTATTACCTTGCGATATTAAAGTGGTACAAATAGAGGTATCACTTTCATGCTAGCATGGCCACAAGGTAATATTCTTCTCAAAGAAGTTCAGGTAGAACTCAAGCAAGCTTCTAAGTGTGGTCAAAATCATTTGGTGAGGAACGACTTTCTTCTTTCAGCTGAAGGAATCTTCTCTCCTTTCCACTCATTTCAATGAAACATTGCAAATCACTGCTCACTTAGGATTCTAGTTGTATTCTACTATTTTCCTTGTATTTCCAAGTCTTTTAGGTGCCTCAGACCACCAAGCCAGGACCAAACTGACAGCTTTGCTCCTCATCATCTCTAAATGCAGTCATGTTCCTCAGAGGCCATGAAGTCTGCAAAACCCAACTGAGATATGAGTAGGTTGGAGATAATAAATTCTGGCTGTGGTGGGGCAGGTCCTGGGGAAGATTTCCTACACTTGTTCAGAATTTGGCTTAGAAGGTAGCTCAGGAAATTATTTTTTGTTAAAGATTTCCTATCATAATGAGATAAAACCCATCAGTAAACAGGTTAAAATTATAGTAACTACTTTCCAAAAACTAAACAAAAAACACAGAAGATGTTTTAATTACAAACTGAAAGATAGAAAAAACTGTTTAGCTCAAGAATCCCCAAAAATCTGAAAACTGTTTTAAAATATTCCCTAAAACTTCGAACCTTTTTTATTCCTGCATGGATAATTTTATTTAGCTTACTAAAAAAAAAAAAATGCTGATAAAATATTTCAAAGAGTTTAAAAATGGACAGGCTTTGCAAATTTCTCCATCAGAAGCAGTGATTTTGAAGTATAAATAATATTTTCCTACCTGCTTTCCACAGTAGCTAGATGAGCTTTGCTCCGTTCACATGTCTTATTTGCTTCTGAGAACGTCAAAAGTGCAGCACCCACCAAATAACAATGAAAACTATCTTTTCCAACCCTGTGACAAATGTAAGGTTCTTAACATGAAATTGAAAGACACTGCTGTATAGAAATTAGCTCTGGTCTTCTGTGTATAAATATTCAATGTTAAATTTGTTGCAACTGATCTTAAAAACAAGATGAGACTGGGTCGTTCTGTTAATAAACAAAAGGTGGGGGTTTTGTTGCTGTTTCCTCCTACAGAAAGCCTTTCTATTTGAAGGATGACATTAAGGTCTTAGTTTTCATCTCTTATGTGTACATGACTTTTAAAAGAAAATTGTGACTGTGCTATTTGCTCTCTCTTTCCAGGGCTCTGTCAGTCACGGATTCTGCATCCTAATGAGCCTGTGATTCATTCAGGGAATAGCTGCAGCTTTCCACAGCTACGGGATCTGACATAATGTATTACAAAAATACTGCAATTTGGAAATGATTTCACATACAAGCACAGCTCCCCAAAGCTGCCCCTGCCATGCCTAAGTGGAATGAGTGAGGAGACTTTCTAAGCCAAGAGGAATCCAGTGAGTGAGTGTTTGTGAGGAGAGTAGAAAAGGGGAATATCAGTAAAACCTCCCTTCTTCTTGCTCTTAGACAGATCTATGCTGATTAATATAGATTTAATGTTTTTCTGAAAAGGTAAATTCTGGAAAAATTACTCATTTGGAAAAAAACACACCTGTTGATATCATTCATGGGCCAATTAACTAGTCCATCAGTAGGAACATGGTACAGAAAACCTGATCCTTTTCTGTTTTGAAATTTTCTCTTTTAACATTATTATATAGTAAGGACTTCATGAAGACTTTAAACAGCAGATCTGAGAGAAGAGAAAGTGGGTTTTGGTAATTTTACATGTATTGTTAGGCTAAGAGCATAAACAGAGAGAATAGTAGTGAAATTATGATTTAAAATATGTATGTAATTTTATCACAAGATGGCTCATCTGGGAATGGAGAGAAAGGGATTATTCATGTACATGTAAATGGATCTTGACTTTCTTGATTATTTCATAGAAAAATTAAAAATGCACATATATTAGTAAAATGCTAGTAGGAAAGAGCGCATTTATGAGAGAGCACTTACTTCCTGGCAGCTTAGGTCCTCGATTGTCTGTTTTTCAGAGGACTGTGATGAAGGCTTCTTTTTACAGATGTAACCAAATTGCTTATCACAAACATCAGTTGCCCAGTATCCATCCTACAATAGCAGGTAGAGGAAATGAATGTTAAAAAAAAGGGCATTCATGAACATAACAAAACTAGCATTTTCTTCTTTCTTCGTGACAAGGCCCACTGAAATATGTTACTTAGGAAGGCTATAGGATCATTCCTGGAGATTTATTTTTTAAAAGAAAATAGACACAACAGTCAAGATTGGTTTAAGATCCATTTAATGCTGTTTTGAAACGAAAGAAGGAAATAAATGTTATCTTGGAGTCTCAGCATTACTTGCTATCATAACTGTCTGTTTCCTGAGGGGATTTGTAAAGATACATCTCATCTGAGGCTAATGGATCTGCACTTAGAGCAGTATTATTTCACTACATTTCTGGCAAAAAGATCGATGAAACTGACATAATGCACTTCTGAGGGTGCCGCAGTGAATCTAACTATTGTACCCATCAGGGAGAAGTCTCTGAAAATGACCAATTTCCTTGAAAAAAGGAATTATGTTAAAAAAAACATAAAGAGGAGCTTTTTATCCCCATAAAACTTGGTTTAGGATCAATTCTATTGATGCCTAATACTAACAAGAATCAATATTGTTATACAATGTAACAGCTCTCTTTCTATAACAGCATTTCTTTCGTAGCAGCATTTTCAATTTTAAATTTAAAATTCATGACACTTTTTGTATGTATGCGTGTGCATGTGCATACATGTAAATGTGTCTAAAAACCCAAACAACCAAGTACTGCAAGAAAATAAAGTGCATGAGTCAAGAAGTCAGAAACACTGTAGGATTTTAGGTGCTTGACAGATAGGTGTAAGTGCTCTCCTTATGTCACAGCTGCAGACTCATGCCCCTAGTGCCGGGTCTCCATGCCTCAATACCACATCTTCATGAAGTGACGCTGAGGGACATAATGGTCTATCGGATTGGGAAATGAGGTAAGCAAATAGGATCTATGATAACCACAAAATGTATTAACTAGTTCATCCCCATTCCTCTCCCAGAGCTATAACATTTTTAATTACTGCAGCATTAGAATGAGACTAATCTAAAAATTCTGGATCAGACTTTTCACTAGATAAGAAATTTCAAAATATAGCACTAGGAAAATGCTACCTCTTTATTTCTGATCTCTCCTGTCCTCTGAACATCAGATTTATGGGGGAAACTAGTTTAAGTTAATATGAAAAATGACTCCTGAATAAGCATATAATGGCAAGTGGTTTCTGACTGATGTAGTTATTAGTTTGTGTTACTGTGAAAGGACTGCATGGTTATACCTGCCCCTTCATAACAACGCAGTCCTCCAGACCACTTGTGTAAGCGGGATGCCCAGGCTGCCATTTGGTGAATGTCACAGGAATCCCGTCACTCCATTTGAAATAGAGTTGAGCCTTCAGGTCATTCAGACCCAGCCATAGCTCTTCTGTTGGCTCTGAAGCATGAAAATAGGTTTCCCTACAGTGTGCTCTGCAACACAGTGAACACTTTCACACCTGGAACGAACAGATACTGCTAGAGTTGGGATGTGGTACATAAGTACTGGACTGTGCTTTAACAAAAATGCCAGTTTCTTCTCAGATCTGCAGCAAGAGATGTCTAAGTCTGTACTGAAAAGGCTTCAGATTACATCCAGAAATACTGAATTTAATAAATGTAAGGCTCTTTATGGCAGCAGAAGATTTTTTACAAACTTACTGAGTATCTGTGAGAACAAAATGGCTCCGAGCATGGAGGGTAGGACAGCAAGTGTCCCACCTGTCAGGAGATCTTACTGAGCCCAAACCATGAAGACAGCTGCCAGTACATCTCCTTAATGAGAAAGCATTAGAGGGCTTGTAACGGCCCATTAGGGGTGTTCACCAAGTCTAGCATGTGCAGCAAGTGTCCAGACTAGTTACTACAGATCCAAGGAAAATCAGAAGTTAAAAGCTACTATTTTCTTAGAAGGATATACATCAAGAGGTTAACCTCAGCAAGAGTTTTTAATCTCAGTAAGAAGTTAAATTTCTTCTAGGTTTGGAGCTCAGTTATGAAGATATTAAACATAAAATAAAGGTGCCAGAAGTGCATCTTCTAGAGATCTTTATGTGCCTCTTTTTTTCTTTTCCCACCTTATGTTTTCCAATGTAGAATATTTCTTAATAACTGTAAATATACTTCCATTTTTATTCAACAGCAACAACATAAAAGAATAACATAGGCTAGATTTAGCCTTCCACTCGTGACACTTCAGAAAAAAACATTAATATTTAATATGAAGACCATCTTTTATTTTACAGATGGGGCAAACAAAATACAGGCCTACATATATACTCACTGTAACTAAGCTGTGACAGTAGAAAGCTGTATTCAGCAATGCTGTGGACGCTTGCCAAATCTCTATCTTGCTTCTTACATGAAGTCAGAGCATCTTTCCATATTTTGAGTTCTCGTTTAATGCTGTAGCAGTGGCCTGCATATGGCCACCAACCATCTGGGCACTTAGTATGACTCAATTCCTCTAGAATTAAAGCATAATTTCTCAGAGCAATTTTGTAAGAGGAAGATAAAGGACACTAGAATGAGGTCTCCCAAGCACTGTTCACAAAAGTGGGACTATATGAATAATCATAAAGCTGGAGTTCGAAATGCAAATACATTCACATGAAAAACAAATATCATTAAGACACAGTATGCTAAATATGCAAATAGAACGATGTCTCATTAAGCAGAGAATCACTGAAAAATACCCCCATTGTGTCAGAGATGCAATTTGAAGTTGTGATCTGGGAGGGAAGAGACCAAAACAGGCATCAGCCTCTCCCCTTCTGCCCCCCAGAGCAGTTGAGTCAGTGTGCCATGGTCTCCCCTGACACTTGCAGAGGCTGACATTAGGCTTTGCCTCCTGTTCAATGTCTTGTTGCAAACACACACATAATTTGCAGATAGGGAAAAGCTCCAAGTAATTCTTTGGTCACTGCAGGTCAATAAACAGTGCAAATTAGTGCAGAGCTGGTAGTTTTCTCATAATATGAACTCAGTGACTTTTTTTACTTAGATTCCTAAATATCTTGAAAAGCTTAAAGTAAGCTTGTTTTAAAAACAAACCCCTCCACTTCTTTTTAAGGTTGCTACTGGAATAAAGATTCTCTGAACTTATTTCTCTACTTCCTACAATACAGCTACTTCTTTAAACATAGCTTTTCTCACTTCCCCTGGTGACAGCCTCCAGCAGATCCCTCCTACATGTGAAATGTCTGTGGCCATGTTTTGTCATTGAAGCCATAAGTTGGGGTGGCCCATGCATGTTGCCTGTGTCAATATTGCTGCTCCTCCTGCTCTGCTTGTATGAACCCAATGTGTTGCATACTGTTGTCATCAGAGGAGGATTTTTTTGCATTCATATTAGAGTAACTGCAATTGTTCATTTGGAGAAAATGAGAAGCATAACATTTCTGCTGTATTTATGCAAATTTAATTGCTGGCACTGGTTACCACAACAGACCAGCTTCTATGCGTCTTACAAGAATGAATGACAGAGTGATCAAACAAAATAATAATATTATCCTATGAATGGTTAATAGGCAATGGGAGACAAAGGCAATATATGAAAGTCTGTGTGTGAATGTATAGCTGTGTTTTTCAAAGGTTTTTAACATCTCAATTGAAAAATAATGTTGCATAGCTTTTATCATTTGCAGATCTTTACAGATTACTCTTTCTAGAATTCAAAGAGCAATGTCTCTTTCTATTTGACTAACCTACCTTTGGGTATAATGTCAGACACTGAACTGAAGTTTCTCTTTTTACAAATGTAGCCGAGTCTCTGGTTACATGCTTGGTTTTCCCATTTAGCATTCTTTCTGGGATTCATAACTCCACAGATTTTCCCAGGGAGTAGGAAAGGATTTCCTTTGAGTAAGAGAAAAAAAGAATCTCACAGTAAAAATAAATAAGAAGATTAACAAAAACAACAACAAAAAAAATAATCACATGATCAATAGAAAGTATTAACTTATTCTGACTTCAGTGCTTAATATGAAGAAGTCCTCCCCCATAGGGTAAGTGCTGTTGTAGTTTGCAGGATGCTTCTTTTGGTCTATGCTTTGAGTGAAGTAATGACTCTCCTTTGACTGCGTCAGGATGGTACTGGGATATTTCTGGTTCTTTTCCTGATATTCTGGTGCTCACAGACAGAACAGCTAAAGCTAGACCTTTATTCTGTGTCAAAAACTTCTAAACTTTAAAAATATTCAGATTTAAATCATGTCATCCCTCCAGCATATCAAGAATTGCACAATTCTACTTTCCTATAAAATAGCTTCTCTTTTCTGCTGCAGTGTGTAAAAACCTCTGTAAGCAACAAAAGAAGTTCCACAAGTAAGAATTTCTGAAAGCTTAGATGAGAATTTGATTATTCCGTCTTTTAACTTATCCAAAACAGAAGATGGCTTAAAATACTCATGGCATGAAGAAAACTTGGGACCACAGAAACAAGCAAACAGAAGAATTTTCCACGTGTGAGGAGCACCACAAACCCATTTCTGTCTCCCTTCCTTGGAGTGGCCCAGTGCAATTTTTCATACACTGTTGAGGAATTACAAGCTTGCTCTGTAAGTCTCTCCATAATATTTAGAATTTCTCCAGACCACATAGTGCTATTATTTTCTAAATATTTTGCTACTTTTGGAAGATTTGATTTATATTTATACTCTTGGACATGTTATGGAAAGATTATGGTCTCTGATCTGCAGGGTTGTATATCGCTCCAGATGACATTCTGATTTCATAAAAAAGTTCTTTGCTTAGGTAAGAAAAAAAAAAAAGAAGCTGCTATAGCTGATCTCCATAGTGAACTTTGTAATTTAGAAATGTACTTCTAAAAATAAAGGTCTAGGTCTTCAGCTATTGTGAATCAACATGGGCTTTCCTGAAATAAAAGTAGGTAGGGCAGTTTTTGTTAGTTAATGGCTTATCAGAGTCCATTCAAAGATTACAAAATAGACACAGTTCTTACCTGGAGCCCAATTTAAATATCTTAAAGGGCTACCCCCTGCCCATTGCCATCCACTGTTGAAATTCAAAGCATTCAATCCAATCCAGAATGCAAAATTGAATTTTTTTGTTAGCTCTAAATTAGAAAAAAAAAAGTCAGCTGTATCTCCCTATCCCCATTCTTAGCAAGTTCATCTAAAAGAAACAAAACAGTACTTTCTGCATTACTGAGGTGCACAGATTAAAAAAGTAAAACACATAAATGAATAAATATTGATTTGGCAGAGGTCTTGGTAGCTAAAAGGGCAAATGAGCATCTTATTTCACTGTTTAAATAGGAGTTTACTTCTCTCACTTTGTTTCAATCCAATACAAGGGATATAAAAATTACTTATATTCATTAGGGAATGTAATAGATTTCATAGAGTAACATGATTACAAAGACAGTGTGCCAATCAATTGCTTCTAGGTTTTTTCTCTGTGAGTGGTTTCAAAATCTTCTTCACACCATTTAAAACCCAGACAGATACCATGAGACTTGTATCTGAAATCCACTGGAGTTATTTGAAGTTTATGTGTGTGAGTGTATCCATATTAGGACTAATCTAGCCATCATCATATGTTCTCCTAGAAAGATTAATAATCCTTGAAACACAGAGGAAAAAGGTAAATTTGAGGACCAGATGATAGTCCTGCTCAGGAATGAGTACACCAGCATGAAGGTCAGTGGAGGAAACCTTCTCCCTGCTCAGGATGGAGAAGATGCAGTAGCTCCTACCTGGAGCACAAGGATGGGGTAGGGACATTTCCCTCCCTAAAGAGGTTTGAGACCAATCCTTCATAAAAAACACCAACTGGTGGAAGGGCAGTTCAGACCATCTCCGTTTTGGCTGCTGCCCCCAACAGTCTGTCTTCTTCAGCAAGACAGAAAACAAGGCAGTCTACAGCTCTGGAGCAGCACAGCACCCTAACATATTTTAAGGTCTTGTTTTTTATCCTTTTACCTCCTATATAAGCCTGCTCATGTATCTCTGTGATGCTTAGAAGTTCTGCATTTTGCTGCTGACAACTTTTCCTTGCTTGGTGCCACGTTAGAGCTGATTCTGAGTTTATCTGATAATGAGTGCCAGTTGAAACATCTTTGGTCCAAAATCTTTCTGTGTCATCTGGAAGAAGTAAAATAGAGCACTGCTGTTAGGGAATTGACATTGCACCAACTAAAAGCAAATGAACTATGTAATGATGAAAAGTCTCTAAAAATGCACAGTCTCTAAAAATTAACTATATGCTATTACCAATTTCAAAGCACCAGAAAAAATAAAAACCAATTAGGCAATAATTAAAAAAAAAATCATTATTTAAAATTCTTGAGTTTTTAGAAAGGAGTGAATGGGTTTCCAAAATTTGCTTTTACACAAAATGTAGTACTAGGTAAGCCAGGCGTATCTGTTTATTGAAAAAAGATATTTCAAGGTGAAATCAGAGGAGGAAAGCAAGCTTGTAGGTACGCTAAGACCCTAAATGCTCTTTATGCTCATGGGGCAGGAACTCCATCTTAGCTCATTATAAAGAGACAGCTTTTCCAAAAAAAGGCAGAACCTGTCACTTGACAGCCCAAGGAGCTATAAAAACAGTCTGTGCAGGACCAATGTGCAGATCAGCTGCAGGGTTTTTTTTCAGAAAAACTTCCAAAAGCTTGTGAAATTGTTGTGTTATTGGGAAGGCAATAGATGAGAAGCAAACCAGTCTGTGTCCTCAGGTGGAAGATTCCAAACACAGTTTTGGTGCCAAGGTAGTACAAAGAGAGGAAAGGAGCACAATTTTATCAGCAGCATTTTTATACAGGCTGGCATTAAGAAACAAGAACAGAAATAGATATTAAGGGAAGAAAACAGTATCTAGCAGTGAGAGTTGACCTTCAGGGCATACCTGAGAAAAAAGGAGCAACAGGAATTTTTTGAAAGGAAGATATCAGTCTAAATTCATGCTGTCATGCCACATGCACTTAAGTCACATAAAATGAGACACCAAGGAGACCCCTTACCTCTCTCATCCACAAAGAGGAAGAGCCACCTCCAGCGGGTGAGTCAGACCCTAGCTGGCCTGAACCACACTCTAGAGACACGTTGTCCTCTCTACTTCTTATAAAGGGAGCAGGTGGCTACTGAGTCTCATGAGCAATTAGGTGATTCTCACTGGGGCTACTCTGACAGGGTTTTGTCATGAGGGTGTGCAGCTGGTAGCTGGTAATGAACCTTGTAGCTCAACAGATGATTTTCTCAACATTTTGTGACATGTTAATAAATAAAATAAATAAAATGCAGGACTTACTTATTAACGGACAAAACCCATACAGTTTATCAGCATCAAAGTCTGCAGTTGTCGCACACCAGAG
Source organism: Aegotheles bennettii (assembly GCA_013398125.1). NCBI lineage: Eukaryota > Metazoa > Chordata > Aves > Caprimulgiformes > Aegothelidae > Aegotheles > Aegotheles bennettii. The sequence goes on from VZRW01001322.1 coordinate 261,206, forward strand.
CCAGCCATCTGACCTACCAGCATCTGTGCACTCATTGTACTGTTTGCCTTTATATTTGAAAGGGAATACACATGGTTGTCCATTGGCATTTCCTTGTAATGTAAAAGTATCTAGGGGGAAGATGGGGGTAAGAGGACATACGAAAATAAACATAAAATCATAAATCTGACTTCCTAGTAACGGATCAATGTATCACTATATCTATCTAAATTGAGAGAGCACACCATTTTTTTAATTAATTTTAACCATTTTTTCCCTTGTGTAGCTACAGATTTTAAATAAAATGTTGTTTTAATAAAAATTAGGTTTTAAATACTGTATTTAGAGTTTGGTGTATATACTTTATAGAAAAGCCAGATTCTGTGGTCATAAGTTGCTGATGATTTGTGGCTCCTGAAGACAGATAAACCACAAGTAGAACTCAGACAACAATGAGTTTACTGCATGGTTGTATTCTGTCTCTAAAAATGCACGGTATTAACTGCATGTTATTATCAATTTTAAAACACCAGAAAAATTAAAAACAGATTAGGCATTAATATTTTTTTAAAAAGTATAATTTTATTTTGAAATTAAAAGCATTATTTAAAATCCCTAAATTTTTACAAGGGAGTGAATGGCTTTCTAATATTTCACTATATCACTCCATCTTTTCATTAATTATTTAAAGATAGCTGACCAGAGATAATACAGAACAGGTTGTCATAAGCATATTTATACAGTAGAAACTTTAAATTTCAATTGCACATTTCTGCATTTTGAGAGGTCTTGCAGATTCACCCTCAACTCATATTTTTTAAGGTTACCAATGTTTCATCTTTTTAAATGATCATAATATTATGGGACTGTTCTGTTATCCTGAATTTCTCATATATGCTGTCAATCTCACATTCATACAAACATGTTCATCTGCTCAGTTCTACATAATTATTGCTGTACCATTTCTATACTCCAATAGCTACACCCAATGAGTGATATACATCTTCATACATCTTCTACATCTGTGATATACATCATTCATATACATCTTCTACATCTATAACTGTTCATCTAACTTGGTCAGACTGGAGGGGAGGAGCCAGTTCTTCTTTCTCATACCTCATGTCTTGGAGTAGAAAGAGAAACTTGCACAGCTATCATGAAAACATAGCTTTAAAACCCTTTGACTGTACGATGGGTGTGATGGGGAGGGTAAAAGGGAAAGCTCCATGTCTTCTCATCTCTCATCATCCTCCCACACAGTGCCATCTGATTTAATATTTCCACAGAAAAAAATTCCAGCTTAAAGATCCTGTTTTTATTACCTCCATTTCCCCCAATGTCCCTACATCTCACCTCTTTTATTCCGTGAATCAGGAACTGCCAGGATAATACTCAACATACTCTATAGATCATGTATCAAATCTGATTCAAAATACAAAATAATCAGTCTATGCACTAAAACAATAAAGCTGCCCAAAGAAAAGCATTTTCATATCCAGTTTAACACAAAACCAATAGGAAACTTACCCAGTGACTGTAATGAACCACGCACGAGGGAAACAAAAAATAGGAATGTGGAGAAACTCATTGCAAATGTAACTTGTTTTTCATTCCTCTACCAAAAGTTGGACTGTAAGATTAGTGGTGTATAAAATCCTGAGTGAGGATAGTGACAGGTCCTTCTCTGTATCAAAGGGTTGATGGATAGAAGCGCTGTGCTCTAAATAAGGAAATATCCTGTCACATGGTATTTTGAAATAACTTGAATGCGCATTGCAAACACTGATCTTTTTGAAGAACTAGTTGCTTCCAAAACTGAAGGATAAAGAAACCAGAGGTGGTGACATTTGCCTTTTGCTAGGAATTTATTAGTATTATATATGAGTCAGTTGTTGAGGTGTTAAATAGGACTGACCTTGAAAAAAAGCAACTTGAGTCTTGGTGACAAGAAACCTGCAGTGAAATATCATTGATTAAAAGCTCAGTCTCTGTTTTAACCCTTACATCTCAGAAACAGAGACAAAATCCCAGTGGTTCAATACATCACTATAATGTCACAGCTCTACATATCTAGAGGAAAGAGCAAATTTTACATGATCTGTAGTATTTAGTGCATTATGAATTATTGCTCAATTTGAGGACTAAAATTGGGGTTTTTTTTCTGTACTGCTTGCATTGATCAAAATTTGAGGCTGAGCTGTTTATAACTACTTGTCAAATACCTCAAAGAAGTGAAGATGTTCAATGCTATGGGCTAGTGGTAAGCTTACCTGTAACAGGAGGCAAACTTTTGCCTGAAATACTTTTGTCAAGCAAAAGGATGTGTTCATCTAACTGAAAAATTCCTAATGAGGATGTTCCAGGACAAAGCCAAATGTGAGCTAAATTGGAAAAGCTCTTTTTAATCTGGGAGAAAAGTGCTCATCTGAAAATTCGTGTTGGCATAACAATTCTCGCACAACTACACTGCAAAGTTGTGCTGGCAAATATTCACATGCAAACAAGTCCTACTGTTCTTTCTGTTTATGTGCATCAGTGAAATAAAAAGAAGTTGTGATAATGAAATTGAAAAAAGCGATAAGTGAAATAGTCAGTAGTGAGATGTACATGGAAGCTGAACAGAAGATGTCATATGAGGAACAACAATCTTTGCTTTTTTTAATAGAATCATTATAGTTGGAAGGGACCTCCAGGGTCATCAAGTCCAACCTTTATCCCACCATATTCCTAACCATTAGACCATTAGACCATGGCCTCAAGTGCCTCATCAACTGGTTTTTTGAACACCCCCAGGGACGGTGACTCCACCACCTCCCTGGGCAGCCAGGTGTTCTGGAAAATTACTGCAAGAACTGGCTATACTTGTTGACTAAACTGTCAGAAAATACTAAGAGAGAAAAACAATTTCACAAAAAAAAGGCTGGATTTCAGTAAAAGTAGGAAATTCATTAATTGTTTAATGATAGCTATTCTATTTGCAGGTGACATTCAGGGAGGGCTTAGTGTCAGCAAGGCTTACAAGAGTAGCCCAAAGTTGTAAAGCTGAGTGGTCCCACAGAAAATGATGGGGTGGGAGAGGAATAGAAGCTGAGTTTCCTGTATGAAACATATTTCAGATACATCTGAAAGCACAAAATGGAATAGCTCTGACAGATAAAATACTTGGAGAACAGAATTCCTGCCTAGTTCCCTTCTCTGCCTCTCAAAGTGCCAGCTGTGCTCTGCTCCAAACTGGGTTTAGTCCCCTTCTTGTGTCAATGGATGCTTGTGAGGATTCAACTTCCCAAAGCTGCAGGGTGATGCAGGGAAATCAGTGCAGACACTGAAGTAGGCTAAAAGAAGAACTGAGCACTTTAGAGCTGCCCCTTTCACATGACCAACAAACTTGATCCTGGTTACAAACTTTTTGGGGTCAGTATCCTGAGTGCTCCATTTCACTTGTGCAATAACCTGTTCTCACCAGCATGCTAAATTCTTGATTGAATTTATGCCAAGAAAACAGTAGTCTGGTGCCTACTAAAGAAACTTCATTACCTTTTATTATTTTTTTTAACTTTTCAGCTTCCGCAGTGGACCTTGTACAGCCCGGGAAAGGCAGATAGTTTTCTGGTGCTATCTGTTAAACATCCTTCCCCATAAAGTGTTTAGTGTCTAGATTAAATTTGCCAGCTCACCTACATGCTGTTTTGTGTTGCTTTCCATTGTTTTTCTAACATCTTAAACTTAATATTCCTGCAGATTATTAGTATAGTATAATCTGCTGCATTCCTTAGTTTTCAGTTCCCTTTTCTTGCATTTAAAAATGTCAAGATGGCGCTTGTTTATGCCGAATTCAAAGTGGCAGGGAGAGATGACCCCTTGTTAATAACAAAGGAGTTATTGCACAGACAGGAGCACCTCCCTTCCCATTTTCTCTCACTTTATTCACTTTACTTATTTCAAAGAATTAACAAAAAGAAGGAATAATGCAACGGTGAGAATATTTTAATTCATGTTAGTAAACATACTGCAGTTAACAATCATATTATAAGATTAAAAAAAAGACCAAAACCTTTGCTGGTATGAACTGTATTTTCCATAGAGAAAGTGAAATTGGGAAGGTTTTCTATCCCAAAGCTATCTAAGTATATGAAGTACCATCTTATAAGTGTAATAGGATACAGCTATAAGGAACAATAAAAGTGGTGGTCTGATATAGTGAAGTTTGTGGGGCAAAATGAGTTTAAGATTGCAACAGTTTGGCTGACTATTTTTTGAGTTCTTTTCAGTGTTCACAAAGTTATGGCAATACAATTCTAAATAGTAACCACACTTTATTGAACATTCATTCTCACCAGTTGACTTTTATAGTCCTCTTTCAGTACTTTTATTTGTTCTTGAAAAGATTTTAACACTATTGTTTGTGCTAAGGCACTTGAGAACAGCCTGACTTACAAAACTATAACATCAATCTGTAATTCTGATTTTGTAAAATATGCGTGGTAGAAAAGAAGGTAATAGTGCAAAAAGAGGAAGGGGATCCTATTTAAGTTTCCAGATATCCTCAGTAGACACTTTTAACAGAGACATCCTTCAGTTTCAGCAAGTAACTTGCTCCTCTGAATTGGTGCATGCCACAGGACACATTCTCACCCATTCTTCAGTCACTGATACATCATTTTAGAGTGTTTCATTGCCAGACTCAATTGATAGTTGGTTTTGTCTTTTCCTTTTGTAGAAATAGACTGATATGCCAGCTCCAAGAAGAGTAAGAATAACGAAGAAAACGAGTGGCCAAACAGCAAGATGAACAGGTGGGTGGGTCTCTTCATTCTTTTCCTTGCCTGAAATGAATGCTTATAACTGTGAGAAACCCTAGTAATTTTTTATTTCACATGCAGCATGAAAAACAAGGAGGAGATGTTCTCTCCTGCCAGAATTTGAAGTCTGTTCAGTGTAAATCTGAGCCCTGAATAGTTGCTGATTCATAGTCACGTCTCTGTTGCTAAAGTTAACATTGTTTTAGTGGGTCTGGATTACAGTGATATACAATGCATGCAGTGGATGCTTGTAAGAATTTAACGAAAATACATGCTTTAGATATGGATATGGGATTATAATAATTTGAAAATTTGTTTTTCAATATCTTAATGTTACATTATTTACAATAATATCTATGAAAGAAACTTGCATATATAACTACATAGGTTTTAACAGTCCAGTTAAAGCTCTCTGTGCCTGTTCTCAAAGTTAGTCACAAGCTGGAGTCACTGCTGAGCTTGTCAGCTCAGGGTTAGCCCTTCAGCAGTTCAGTTGACCAAGAACATGTGAGTGCTTTTGTGCTCATAAAAGGCACCATGGAATTACCCCGAGTGATTTATAACCATGTATACCAGTAACTCCCAGCAGCACTTGTTCTCTGAAAGGGGACAATTTGGGGAAAACTCATTTTAAGTTCTTGTATTTAAGTTTTTATTAATGTTCTTATGACAGCTCTTACCTTTTTGCTGTAGAGGACTCCCACTCGGCTCAACTTGAAGGAACAGCAGAGAGAAACAATACAACACTTCATTAGAATTCGTAAGTTTCATTATTTTGCTAAAATTGTACAGGAACAAAAATCCCTGAAGTACTACTATTTCATTAATAACATATATGTATGTTATAAAAGGCAACATAATGGAGGGGAAAAAATGTTACTAAGGTTTTACCTTCCTATTTAACATTACCAAACTATAATATTAATTCATATATAAAATTATAAAATTTTAAATACTTGCCAACATTCAAATACTGACTCTTTTCTACATTCATTCAAAAATACCTTTCCGTGTTTTTCCTGAAATATTAATTTTAATTTACTAAGAACGTGATGTACAACTCTGGAGATTATTTTCACATAGCACGTTTTGGGAAGCTCTGCGTGTCCAGCAGGATTCTATTGTTACAATTAACTTTAAGATACTTAAATGTCTTCCCTAGAAAATGCCCTCGGAATCAAGATTGTAATTTTCCCATTTGTTTATGCATAAGAAAGAGAGAAAGAAAAAATACCTTTATAAAGTCTTTTTCATGTGCAAAAAATGTTTGACACTCAAAAAAGAAGAATTAAACATTGGGTGTTCTTACAAAGTAAGAATAACTATTCCGAATCAAGGCTCCATAAATTACAAAAAAAAAATATTTCTCCTCTTGGCTCTTTTACATTACAGTTTGAAAACACACTTGCTACCCAGAGGAGAAACTATAAAGGCAAAATGTAAAATGAAATGAAAGCAGAGCAGAATGTAAAATGAATAAATACAAAGCAACAGTATCTCCTACTAAGGCAGGAAATAGTTACATACGAGAGCATCTTATGATTCAATGGATTGATTTTAGTGCTTCCTCATATTTTTGTACTATATGGGGTGGAATATAATTAGAATGTTTTCAGTAAATCTTCAATGGGGATTAACTAATTTACGGCCATGGCCATGTCCTGATTTGCGCATGGAAATTAGTGCATGGGGGATGACTGTTTCTTGGTTACATTTCAGTGTTTTTTTAATTAAAGACTATATTTGCAAAATGATCACAAGTTTTCAATTATTTTTCTGAGAACCACTGTGTCTTGTGATGTCTTTAGTGTTGAAATCACATCCTTTAAACTTTTCATCTGAACAAAGGAATCTTAAAAATTGTTTTACCCAAGAAATGAGATTTTCAGCACATGACAGAGATGTTCCCCATGATTTAATAGGGACAATGCACAATGCAAAATTGTGAAAATTAAACCTGATTTCACAACCACTACAGAAGAAAGTACAAAAGCTTAAAGATAGCAACTTACCATTTATTAGGTAAGACTTATTTTAACACCTAATTTAAGAGAATAAAATGATAGTGCTTACTTTCAGATAATTACGTCTTTTATATCTCCACTTGTTAATACTATATGTGCTTTTTTACCTCTGAAACATTAGTCTGACATATACAGTATTGCATGAAATATTCCAGAAATTCTGATAACTTCTGTAATGACTGTAATGAAGTATTCATTTAACAGGGAAGTACTCCTTATATTATTATTGCAATACAAACCGGCCTTTTAGTATCTCTGAGGCACTACTGGCTTAAAGGTTGTTGAATCAGGCCCAAAATCCAGCCAGATTTTGAAGTTAGGCAGTAATAACAGTTTTTTAGTATAACAAGCTTGAAGAGGAAGCTTGATTATTCACATTAATTCCTCCTTGCAAGGGTATAGTAACTGTTCCAATACGCAGTCCTGGAAAAGTTCTGAGTTTGCACAAGTGTTTTACAGATGCCATATTAATGCCTGTGTTAGGCATTCAAAATTTTCTGGAACTCTTGGTCTCAATCTAGGATGAGTGCAGCACATTATCATTTTCCCATGTGAATGCAGACAGTGATGTGAAGAACTCACAGCCTGCAAAAGTGGGCAACTGCAAATGTTTAGAAAAGCGGGATATGCCAAATGAAACTGTCAGAAATTACTTCCAGACCTGTGGTGGAGGACTGCAATAGTTACTAGTGAACAGCTCTGCTCTGCCACTAAGGACTGAGTCACTAGAGACTTACTTTTGGGTTTTTTGCAGATAAATCCTTTTTCAAAAGAACAATCAGTGTTGTCCCAATAGCCAGATGATGCAGTCATTTCGACACAGTGATGCTCCGCATTGGACTCTTTCTCCTCCCAGCTGACAAAGTCTACTGCAGCATTATCTAGCCACAACCACTGGCCTAAAGAGCAATAGAGTAAAAAAAAATATAAAATGTATTTCATAGGTATTTTAACTCCTTAACTCAGCAAATTACTTCAAAAATGTAATGGTAACCCATTTTTCAGCAGACGACCATGTCATTTTTTGTAAAAATACAGTTATCCTCAGTTTTTTGTATTAGCAAAACTTTTTTTAAATTAAATATTGAAAGCAAAACATTACCATCCACATTTTGGTACAGTCCTATCCAGAAACCTCCTGCTTTATTTCCAAGTGATTGTATTGTATGGATCAGAAAGTCAGATTCATCCACATTTTCTATGGAAACCAAGGTAGCACCTGAAAGGCATTAGCAAGTAAATAACCATAACCTATGTGAGCAGCTACTGGAATGACCTCCTCTTGCAAGTCTGTTCTAATAGTAACTTATGTAATTACTATGCAGACTGCTCTGTTGTCTTCCCCATAGCTTCTTGTGGAGGACAGAGCCCTGGAGGTTCTTAGTGACCATGGCCCCCCACCACTGCCCCCAGGATGGTGCCCCAGAAGGGGGCTCATGGGGAGATCTATGCCTGGAGAGTCTGCAGCCTGCAGCCCCTGGGAGGACAGAGGGCTGTACAAAGTCACTTGTGTCACTTTATTTTCATTATACTAGATTTAGAATAGTTTGATAGGTAAATAAAATATTTCTAATTTAAAAAACAAACTCTTTTTTTTTATAATTTTGGATAAATTTTTGGATAAATTTTGGATTTGAATTTTGGGTAAACTTTTGTACAAATCTCATCAGCTGATGATGAAGGCTCTCACCTAACTGAGCACACGTGAGGGAGGCCAGTGCCCAGCTTGTCCAAGCTGATGCTTCAATGTAATAGCAGTGGCCATGGTAAGGGATCCAAGCTCGGAGTTCAGTGTCTTCGGGGCAGTCTCTGGGCAGCTGAGCAGGGTCTGTAGGAGCCATAGCTAAAGAAGCCACATAGTGTGAAATTGGTACTGCATTATGAGTAACCTATGAGGCAGGATATGTGCGTAAATAAGGTGGAATTTCTCATACCCAGCTTTAACTATCTGGACCTCTACTCCTGACTATTCCTATAGGCCCCCAGCTCAGACGACAGGAGAACCAGGCAGTCAAGAGTCTGAAACATCTTATTTCTCCAATCACATTTTCTTAGGAAAAGAAATGGAACAAATCACATCCTGCAGCATCTAACTAACTGCCTTGGCAGTACTGTGAGGAAAGCAACCCCTGAGGGATGGTATAGATCTTGAATTTGCCTTCTCACAACATAGAAAGCTGTTGTAGGCTAATGACTCATTGATACCACAGTCCCATATTGTATAGCTGCCTGGTCTCTGTATGTTGTCACTTTATACAAAGGAGCCCTCAGTGGACCATGTCTCTGCAAAATTAGTCTCTGTTTCTGATCACATGTGCAACTCCACTTCTATCAGTCTGCAGTGCGTATGCACAACAAATGTACAGGTGGAAAGTTTAAGCGGGAAGAGCCACCTTTAAGTGGTAAAATCTACCTTGAATCTCACATCAGGAACAGACTATAGTATGTAGCCTTAAAACCTCTACAAAGAGTTAAAGTATTATTCACATTCCCAAGGCTCTTCCACCTACATCAGAACTGTTTTAGTAATAGTGAATGGGAGTGAAACTCTTGCCTGTATTTTGGTTCAGTGACACCTGTGTGTGAACTTACCCAGTTGCTGCAGTCCACACAGTCAGTGCATGTTCCCAGCACTTACTTATATTATACACAATCTCGAGTGTGATTTATGCTCACATCTCAGAAAAGTAAAATACCTTGAAGATAGAGCTTCATCTTATGCAAACTGTTATGACTACCATGAAAGCAGAGCAGCCATACCCATTTGCACAAGAGACTTTCGTGTACCTGAATTCATAAATCATTGTGGAGTTTGAGGAAATTCCTAGACGGCTCTATACAAAGAATCCACAAACAACCTTGCTGAATCTTGTGTACTCCGGGAAGGGATAAACCTTTCTGTCTAGCACAGGATGCCCTATTAGCAGAGGCCTTTGTGAAGGCAAAGACCCCTGATGGGCCAGCAAGATAAAACTGATAACAGTTGTTGACTTCGTTTACTGATAACAGTCCTTTGTTTCGAGGAGCCATGATTGCCCAAAGGGGGACCTTTTCCTCATTTACCTACACAAAGTTGACACCCCCGTCTATGCTAATGAAGATTTTGGTGTACATGCTATACATATATGACTATAGCACTCGCCTCTCCACCCAAATCATACTACATGTCACCTGTGGGTGGGAACCTTGTAGCTTTGGGGATAAAAGCCGAGAAACAGGATCATTGGAACTCACATCTCACCTTCACACACATTCACGCACTCTCACATCACACACTTAGGACCACATTCACACATTTACAGACGAGAACAAGAAGAACCAACAAACCAGCCGACGGACTGTGTTCTCTTCCTCTATTCCAGGCAGAAACGTCTATCTGGGTAAGCATTTGTGTCTTTCACCTTTGGAGTAGAAGTATCTCTGGGTTGTAGTATTTACTATTGGTGCTAGCAATATCATTAATAGTGTTTTTGCAGTCAGTGCATTTATCAACGGCAATTCCGAACCTGTTGTATCTGTCACCTTAATAAACCCTATTTTTGCAACTTTGTGCATCTATTTCGGTGCAAGTCCTTAGGACTCTGATACAGACTAAGTCATCTGCTTATGACTTTGTGAATCTGTTTCGGTGCAAGTCTGGACAGACAAAGTTTGCATCTTACAGCTTTGTGCATCTATTTCGGTGAAAGCTCTGAGTAGGGCTCTGGGTTCTGGGACAGACAAAGTTGGCTTCTTATGACTTTGTGAATCTGTTCCGGTGCAAGTTCTTGGTATAGAACTCTGGACAGACAAAGTTATATCTAAACCTTGACTCAACGGGAGGGCTTTCCACCAGCCACCTCACAGAGGTTTTCCCTTTCTCCTTTCCCCCCTTTTATTAACGTGACAATCATCCAATAACAAACATCCAAATTTTGCAGGAAGGCAGATGGTATCCTGAAGCATACTCACCTGAGGGTTTTAGCCCAAGCCAGAGCAAAGTTTCTAGGATTAGGCAGACTAATGGAATTTGAGTGTGTCTATTACATTAATTTGCTTACCATCTGAAGTCTTGCAAACTGAAAAGTAGCTTTCATTTCAGGATGCTGTTTTCCAAGTACCATCAAGATCGAGGTAGACACAAGCATTTTTCTCCTTTGGTTCTCCTGCTGCCCATTTTGTGTACCTGGTTTTCCAGTTATCCATCCATTTGTGATAGCTACCAGTCTGAAAACAAAGTAGTTATGGTGACAGGGTTTTTTTACATAAAAAGCTCTGACACATAAATATAGTGTCCTATGTCTATTTGATTTTTTTCAACAAAAAGAGCCCTATGCTGTTCTGTTTTTTTAAACACCACTGTTCTAAGCAGTGTCACTGGGTGCTCTGAGTTACATAATAACTACATATGTACAGTGTTCAACAGTGCATTGCTTTCAGGAGGGTTGTTCTGACATAACACAAACTTCTACAACATGGCAAGAAACTCAGGCAAGTTCATCTTAGGTCATTAAGTAAATCCCATATCAAGAAAAGCAATTACAGATAATTCATCCCCTCTACTCTGCTTTATTTAAATTAAAACCCAGAGCTATTTGGTGAGTAAAGATTACTTGACATTAAACAGTCAAAATAACTTCCATTAATATAATAGTAGTTATAAGTAACCTTCAATATGGCAGGGAGTTAGAATTTCAGAACAGCTAATGGTTGATGCATGATAGCTGCACATCCTGGCTTATGACTCTACACCTTGATTTATTTTACTATTTCTAGAGCTTTCTACTTTCTACTTTCATCTGTTGCTTCCTGCTTAACCTTTTCTGTGACTCTTAACCGTATTTGGTGCATGAAAGTTTTGAGTAACTCTAACAGGACCACTAGATGTCTATGTATATAGAGAGCAAAACCATTCAGAGTGCATTTGTTTCAGTGCTGTTATAAACTGGGCACCCAGCAGGTCTATAAAGAGCTCACCAGACACCTGCACCTCTCACCTATCCAGCACTTACCATATTGCTGTTAAGACCAATCCATACAGGTTTTCCATATTACAACATTTGGATCCACAGAAATTAGTGGATGTAGGCATCTGAAATGCTGGCAAGTTCTGCAGACTTATCTTGACAATTTTTTCTCGCCTCTTCCCATTGCATTTCAGATGAGATGATTGAATAGCTACTGTCACCATAACAGACAAAGCCAGAGGCTGGATTTGTTGTTGTTACTTCAGACTGTGTGGTAACTATGGAGAAAAAAAATGAATGCAGGAATTTACAACATACTACTCATCTCTAGCATGGAAGCTATAAAAAAATAGATCAAAAGTCCCAGTATTAACCGTAATTAAAAATCTTTATCTAAGCTCATAAAAAATTTGTTAATGAAAAAAAGATAAAAACCCAAAACAAACAAAAAATACACAAATTGTTTTAAAATACAAACCAAATTTGTCAATATAAAGAGCAGAATGAAATTGTGGATGCCCTGAAATAGAGTGTACTTGCTACAGGCCTGACTAGTGCAGACAAAGACTCATAAATTGGGTATTTGAGTTCCTGTTCTTTAAGATATTTTGACTAAATCTGGATATCTGAGTATACACCTACTTCAGATCAGTGATGGAGAGGACTTGGGGCTAGATGCTTAAGGCATTTACTGTTGTACCCTGTTGTCACAGCCTGAGACATCGTTACTTGATGGTAAGTGATCATCACTCACTATTGACTCAAAGTCCTTAGCCTGTCTGTAAGGGCTGCCTGAATGTTGCCTGCACTTTTGAGTCAGGCAGTGTCTGTTTCCACCCTTGAGATTTTAAATGTATAAAAAACAGCTATAGGTGAAATTAAACAAGCTAAAAATACCTCCCTAAAACTCTGTTTGCTCTGCAGGGGGAGGGGGTTCTTACAAGCAAGTTAGCTATGCTGAAAGTGAACAGGCTGCAGGAGCGGATTAAAGGGGAGAGCAAATAGTTTTTACTAATACTGGTCATAAAGGTGAGGCAAACTGTTTTGTTACCTGTGCTTTGCTTTTCATTATATGGCTGGGCAGCAAGGATTTGCATAATTACAGTTCTACAGCAGAAGACTCAACATTTGTTACTCATTTTGGTGTAAAAAAAATCAATATTTTTCAACAATAAAGCCACAGCCAAGGAGCTGTACGTTTTAATAGATGTCATATGGCATTCAGTAGAAGTGTTAAGCGAGGATTAAATGCTCTGCTCAGAGACAGCCAGGAGTTTGGGGAGATCACTGTAAGAACATGGTTTTATACTACACTTAAGCAGGATGTCTAAAAGCCTCATATTTCACTCAGAAGAAATCCAATTTCCATTTATTATTCTCTAGTATTATTCATGATTTAGATACAAAACCGCAATTAAGATAGCGGTTCCTCTCCAGCAATTTCTGTGTAACAAGCTGAATTTTAAAAAGAGTACAGCCTCAAGACAGGTGGAGCTCTGAAAGCCTGAGAGTCTCAGAAAGAGACTCAAAGCTGAAAGAAATCACATCAATTTAGATATTCAGTTTATCTAACTGAGATATTTATTCTATTTAGGAGACTAAATTAAACAGAACTCACGTGAATTCATCTGGCATATATAGCCTCTCTCGTTGTCACAGCTATCATCTCTCCATTTCCCATCTAATTTTATGATGAAGACACAATCTGTCTGAAGGAGAGGGGAAGGTACACACCATTACAAAAGGCAACCAGGAGATGCTGAGCCGAAGCTTCTATACTCTTAGTGCAAGCCTGATAGCAGAGAAAAGAGGAGAGGAGAGGTGTTCATTAAGCACCTGTGTAATTAGTTCAAATTTCTTGGGTTTCTGCCAAACAACTTGACCTGGTATTTATTAGTGACCCCTTAAACTTGAACCAGGCCTCCACTGGTGCCGGTCAAGGTCTGAAAGAAAGGTCTGTAAAGAATAATGCTAGTAGTTTTATTAAGAATCCTTTAATAACTACAGAAATTACCAAGGCACTTATAATGTGTCTTCTCAGTTCTGGTTTACAATTATATAGAACTGCTTCAAAACATTTCCATCAATGAGGAAAACAATAAAAAAAACTATTATTAAAAGCACTAGTCTGGATTTATCTTAACTGAAGCAGACTACCTTGCAGAAAACAAGTACGCTTTACCAGTTGTTTGTAGTCATTATCAAATTACCACTATCAGATGTCTTTAGTAACAACCAAATTTCCCCTTCCTTGTTTCTAGTTGCTTCAAGAATTCCTTCATGAGTCTCCAGATTTCAAGATTGGCTGTGACAACCTTTCAGTATTTCATCAGATTTTCTCTCTTATGCCGATTTAAACAAATGTTAGTCATAAGCAGGTAGACTGATGGTACATGTAAAAACCTCCAGTGACAAGCTGCCTATCATTTCTTCTATGAGTTTCCCTCCTTTGGACAAAAGACTTTGGACAAAAGAATTTCAGCAGAGCAATAGTCCTTTTATTGAAGATATCCTTTTGTAACACCAGAAAATAGTACAACAGTGTTGTAGCACATAAGAATGGGACATCTAGACAGACAAATTAATGTTGCAACAACAACCTTAATTTTGGCTTATAACTCTTCTGTGTTTGGTGTTGCAACTTGAGTGTTTGTGGTAATGCAGTTTGTGGGGGAATTGATGTAATATATGCCTCCCTGGGCTTCTTTTACAGAACCAGTATTTTGCAATAGGTCAGATGCCTATGATCTACAGTTTACTTAAGTTTTCTGTACCTCCACAGTGATGTCTGTCAAGCTTTCAAAGTCATAATAGTTAAAGTAGTTTTGTTTCTGTTCTGGTGCACCATTAACCCAATTGGTGTAGGAAACGGTGCTTCCATCTGTCCAAAGAAATGTGGTCTCCTTGTTAATATCATTCATCCCAATCCAAACATTAGTCATGGCACCCTTTAAATGATAGAAGAGGAAAAATTGAGGGAAGCAAAGATTTCTTATTAAGGAAAGCTTATCATGACTTACCCAAACCAGGAAAAATGTGCAAAAGCCCAGAACTGGGACCATATTGAAAGGATAACATTTCACACTAAAGAGCCCATCTGCCTTTAACTAAATGTTTAGAGAAGTACTTGTAAGAATATATGTTACACAAGCATTAAGGTTGGAAAAAAAAAGTGAAAAAGAAAACTCCGGAGCAAATTAGAAAAAGTCCCCTTTACCACTGTGTATGCACACATAGCATTCCAGCAAATCATATCGCCAGTGAAAGAGAAAAAAAATACAGATCTCTGTTAGGTTGTGGGATCAGTGCAACTGTACTCAAAACAGACTAGAAATTTTACTAAAACTGAACAACTGAGAGAACTAGAAACACACACTTGATTTCTTATATGCAATAATTTAGCAATTGTTTCACACTTTTGAGTTAAAGCCAAACATAAACTGACATGGCTGATTAGCAATTTTCAACAGATAATCCTCTAATGTATTTTGGACAGCATAGCAGTTTCTTTAATGGAAGATTAATATTTTTTTCTTTCAATAGAGCCCATATATGTACCTTGCACTTGTTCATTGTATAGTAGCCAGGTTTCCTCCCAGATTGATACAAGCATCTCGTGCAGCGTGCCACATAAGATTTCTTGTTATATTTGAAGCAAATATTTGGAAACACTGGGGGGAAAAGCAAGCACTTCATTCAAACTAACAAAGATGAGAACTGTTGTATGTGACTAACATCATTTAACTATTGAATGCACATTTCTCCAGAGAAAGAAATCAGGGCTAGAATAAGTGACAAAGCTCAAGAGTAGCCAGGTAGATACTTAGCCTCTCTCATTGCACAAGGTGTAATCCAGGAATCTATTGTCACCTGAGCTGATTGTAATGAAGTCAAGTACATAATCTCGCATTCTCATCTGCCTGCTTCTTGCAGTAACAATGGGATAACTTAAAACCAAGAAAATGTGGTTTTGGGTGACACAGCTGCAGGGAATGATCTCTACTGTGCCTTCTCCTGCTTCCAATGGCTGTGGTTGTGACTGTTGATCTCACCAAAGTGTATGAAATATCCTTTGACAAGTTGACCTGACATTCTGAGGATGCAATAGTAGCACAGTGTGTATAAAGTAGACTATAAAAACTTTGGCAAATGGAGCTTCAACTCAAATTGGTACAAATTCTGTTACAGCAATGAAGACTTCCAAACTACCTCTGAAACTAAAACCATAATGAAAATCATTGTCATTTGGCATCCTCTTTCTGAACTCAGAGCTTTGGGAACCCTGTACAAACCAAAGGGATTGCTCAAATGCATTCTCATTAAATCATTCCACCTGAAGGGCTCTTTTTTCAAGACTGACTGTTACAAATTTCAGTTCCTAACATAAATACATAAAACAGGAGAGGAGGAGGAGGAGTTTTCTTACACAGTAACAGTGTGTTTTAAGCCTGTGCAATGTATGTTTTCTGAAATTTATTCAGCATACATTTACTTTTACTGGATTTCTCCACAAATTTACCTGTCTATAGTCACCTCCAAAAAAGACCAGCTGTACAGCCAGCATGTTCTGACTGGATAATTACTCTCCAGATTTATTTTATAATCACAAAAAGACCCATATTTTTTGCAGTTCTTTTCTTCAGTTCCACTGCTGTACACAATTTACTGAAGGTACTTGTTGACATAGCTTGTTGTTAAAGGAAAACCAACTTTCTGGGCATCCTCCAGGAGGCAATGGAGAAGCAAATGTCGAGTTAATAGAACTGTTATGTTTTTCACACACAAATTTATTGGATGAACCACAGTTTACATCATTCCACAAGCCTAAAAATAATTAGATTTAATAAGTCAAGATGTTATAGTGTTTGTAACAATAATTTATCAGTTCTTATTTTGAGTTAGAAAGAGGCTGATCTCTACTTTTCAGACTATTAAAGTGGTCATCAATTAACTTTATTCTACTTTCTCTGCGCACACCCCTCCCTCCCCATCCCCATCAAAAAGTCTGAGTAAGAGAATCACAGGAGACAGAGGATGAGAAACAATGAACATTTTTATCAGAACACAGTGTTCTGTATTTTATATTTCAGGCTGCAGCTTGATGTGAAGGCAAAGTAACCATGGCAGCTTTGAACAAGCCAGCTGAAGCTCTAATACTAGCACAGCCATAGCCCCCTGTGCTTAGTTTAAGCAGCCTGACCCTTCTTTCCTCACCTAGATCTCTCCACAGTGTGCGTACCCGTTTATGATGAGTTCAAGTCATGGCATCAGCACATTGCAGACAACAGGGGAAATATACCAGCAAGTGAATTTGAAAAGAAATGGATGAGAGGAAATACCATATCTCAAGTTAATATAATGTTATCTAGGAATCCAGCTTGCGGATTAAAATACCTCATTTCAGTTGTCAATATATATGCTAGGTTTCTAAGCTACGATGACAGTCAATATAGAGCTAGGGCAAGATTCATTTGTCTAAACAGAGGTGCTTAGCATCATTTAAGAGACTATGTGAGGTACCTGCAGAGACCTGAAAGTTACGGCACTGTTTCTGTAAGAAACTTACAGTCAGGTGGGCTACACTCTAGGACACCACAGGTGGCTGCAGTCACTTACATGTAGGCAAATTAAAGGAAAATCCAATAGTTTAGTCTTGTTACTTACCTTGCTCTGACAACATTACCACACAATTTTCCTCATTATTTGCAAAGTTGGGTTCATTAGGAGCCCAGGCCACATAGGTTACTGGAGTCCCATCTATCCAGCTTAAAGAAAAGATATACAAATAATTACTAACTAATAAACTTCAATTGTGAGATGAGAATTTTAATTAACAACTCACAGTTGGGAAGGTCCATGAGCATTAATGGTAACTGGCTAAAACTGGAAGAACTGTTACAGATTTTTCTCTCCTTACTGATTATTTTAATTTGAATAAATTTATGTAAATTTATGTAAATTTATTATATTCCTGATATTTTCATAGATGTAAATAAGGATGAAAATACTTTTCTGTGCATTTTACCCTTAAGAAAAATATCTCCATAGATCATTTCTATTAAGTCTTGTGTCTAGAAACTGCACTTTCTGAAGTATCAAAACTGATATTTTTTCTTTACGCTTCCATGTTTTTTACTTTAATACATTGCTATTGAAGGAAGAAAAGTTTGGCACTGAATTTTAATCAATATTTCAGAATTTAGGTCACTCACCCTGAAGAGGGAAACAAGTTCAGCTGCTTCATCTATCTCTTGCTGATGATCGTACATTTGATATAAAAAAGGAGATGGTCACTGGACCCAATCAATGCTTTATCTCCCTGATTTGAGTCCTAAATCAGGTGGTTAAAATCATGCACTGACTCAGTCACTACCAATTTGTCTCTCTTTAGTCCTCTTCTGACCTTTCCGAGGTTAGTGATTTACACTTAATAGCGGCATTGAAATAGAAAGGTTAATTTCAAATCTCCTCTAAACTTGTTTCAGGTCAAGATTAGGAGCATGGTCTTCCACCTCCCAGATATGTCTCAACTAGCAGATGGGAAGGTTGGCAGTGTTAGTATCAAGCTCTTCAGTATCATTTACTTCAGTTTTGAGGGGGTTTTGTGTGTTGGCCTTTTTGCAATACTTGCTAATTTTACTGTACCATAAATTTCTTCTGACTTTTCTCCTGGAATGGGAGTTTGCAGAGGCTACCTTAAAAATCTCTGTCAGAAGCGGGTTTGTTATTCATTGTCCACATCTTCCTAATTCTGGAGGACCTCTCTGAAGCTATGTTATATAGATAAAAAAGATAAGAAAGATAGGCTCTATGATATGGAGCATATTTTAAGTGTGTGTTTATAGGTATAAAATCCAGCATAGTAAAGTATCACTCCAATTAATGGAGCATATCTTTGAAAGAAACTTGAAAAAGTGTGTATGAAGAGCACAGCTGCCAAGTCTTTCTTTGGGTGTTTACTCAAGAAAAAGTGGGGTTTTGGTGGAAAACTATTGGACTTCAGAATACTCTAAACTCTGTTCTGTTTTGTACTCCTTATGTGGAACTGTTTTGGATCATTGAAAACAGCACATTTAGTTCCTCCAGCTACATAAACTACTGTATGCACTGATCATCTTAACTTACCTGAACTTTTTATCAAGACTCACTTTTAGACTCCAGTATTCCTCCTAAAACAGAAAGATACTTTGAAGTAGAGCAAGCAGAAATGGATGTGCCGTGATTAGGTCCACAGAGCAGTCACTGAAGTCATCAGCAGTAAAGCACATGCTCACAGTTAAGCACAATGATGTGCTAACACACTCAGGCACAGAAGCCATGTTTTCATCTGGAGCATGATCTGAGTTCTGCAGCACTGAGGGCCCTTAGGATGGAGTAGGAGGGAAGCAGATCTTGAGTCAGAAACTGGTGCACATCTTTCATTTTCCCTTCAGGACTGCAGCACCACCTCATGCCAACCTCAAGTCTCCCTCTCACACCAGCTGCTTCCCAAGCCCAGGCAGCTGGTACTTTCCCACATCGCGCTCTCCACCAGCCTGCCTCACCACCTCAGCACAGCTGGCACAGAGCAGGAGAGACCAAATCCCATGGGACCAAAGGGCATTTTTGGGGGGAGTGTCATAGATATCATCTCTGTCAGATTTCATTAGTGAAAACGATGATGGCTCTACTGCTGGCAATTCAAATTTTTTAAGTAGATTGTCAAAAGCATTTCTACTTTAGGTTGTCTGTTTATAAGGATTCTTACATTTTCTTTTAGCACTCTCTGTAGGAACCTCCTCTCACTATTACTATTAATAACAGCCAGGCCCGCAGAATTCATCCTGCAAAACTCTCGGGCTTTTTCCATGGAAACGTATTCTTTGCTGATGTAGTATAACTCATCTTCATATATGACCCATCCATCTGCAGTGGTTTTATATGCTGGAAGATAAATAAGGTAGCCTTAAATTCTGTATCTGTAGAACACAAAAGCTCATTTTAAAATAAAAATTTAGATAAAAATAATGAAGATGAATAAATGTATGCAAAACCTACCATATGTGTTGGTTGGTTCAGGTTTTAATGGTATTTCTGCAAAATAAGAGAATGGAAAGCATGACACATTTATGACATAGCTTGTGACTGACTGCAAGGAGCAGAGTGAGGAACAGGGCAGGATTCTACACAACTTTGCCATTGACTAGAAAGCAGGCTTAACAACGCTTTTCAGCTATACATTATGCAATATGCATGGTCATCTACTTATAATTTTGTATCATAAGCTGTGCTTCATGCCAACAAAGTCATAACTTTAGCTGCATCACCTTCCTATGCAGAGCAATATAAGGAAAATTGTTCTGCCAGTCTGTAAGCCACAGTAGATTTATCTGAAATACTTTAAATTTTTGGTTTTACAATCCCTTTACTGATGCATCAGTAGACATATCATAATCCTCCAGAGAAGTCTTCTTATCAAGAGGGAGAAGATTTCCACTAGATTTACTTTAGCTCTATAAAAAAATTTCTCAGTCCCAGATATTCATAAGCAAATGGAAATATGACTACATGTACTAACTGTGAGTTATTTCTGATTCTAATAGAAAAAGAAATGCCACTGCTTTGAACCATTGTTTTTCCAAAAGCAGATGAATCCTGAATATTATTAAGGGAGAACTTAGAGCACTGCTCCAGGCCTGTTTCATCAGTTGTCCTTAACCATATTGTTACAGCTATGACCAGCCTCAGTGTCAACTGCCAAGTGTACCAACATAACCATGAGTCTGAGGTCTTCTTTTATATGAAATAGTTCCATACAATTTCTGCAGACAGCAGAATTTTTTCTAATGGAACATTTTTCTTTTGAAAAAAGAGGTCTGATCCAGCAGAATTAAAATACACCATACACATGTTACAATACTCTCCAATGTTTTGGTAGATGTCAGGCAGGAAAGCTGGCATGCCCAGGGCTGTGCAGCTCCCTGTGGCTGTCCTCTATGGCCTCCTGGGCTTCCTGGCAAGTGATGAGTCGGGGCTGGTCAACTCCTCTGCTACCCACACCATGGGAAACAGCAGTGGCTCAACCAAACCCTGGAGGTTCAGCATCACTATGGGGCCAGGGAGCTGCGGAAAGGAAAAACAAAACCTCCAGCTCCCATCCATCTCCTATTACCTCCTCCAACCCCTTTTATCTGCCGATAATTTGCAACAAATCCAGTCAAGTCTCAAGGCAATATTATATTTGGTGTACAAATATACATTATTTGGTTTTTAGCTTTACCTGTGTTAGTGTAAAAACCAGTATTGTAAGGAATTCACAACTCCCTACTACCTACATTACAAACATAATAAAAAAATCTTTTTAATATTCAAAAGTTTTGCAATCTATGAAACTTTTGCAAGCACATGGTTTATTTATACATCCTAATTTACATGAAGAAATATATTTATTTATTTATTCTCATCACCTATCATTGAAAAATCATTGCTCACATTATGTTACATAATGCTCTTGACCTCCATTTGGAAAAAGTTTTCAAAATTTTGTGTCTTTCTGCAGCAACTTATATTAGAAAACAACTACTTATAAAGTTATTTAAACTTTTTCTTTAAAGAGAAGAATAAATCTACCTTTTTTTATTTGACAAACCCACTCACGCTGTACTTCACAGACGGAAAGAAACCATTGCATAGAATGAGTCCCACCATTGAGTACACCACAGAATCTGTGTCCTAAATTTCTTGGACTGTCATCCCAGTTTGTGTACTTAACCTATGGAAGAAATCATCTTTGTTACCTTTTTCACCTCTTTCAGCAGTTTTACTCTCCATTGGCAAACAGAGAAGCTGGATTTATCCGAAGGATTCTGTCTCTCATTAAGAGGTGCAAATATAGGGAAAGCAATAGGTATAAAAATTTTAACAGTGAGGCAATGATTTCAGTGTTCAGGAGATCAAGCTGTCTTGCCATGGAGGGCCTTTCCTCTTGTTTGTGTCTCAAGCCCTAGACACAGCCAGAACAGAAACAGGCGAATGAGTTGTTTCTAATGAACTTCACCTAGCTGTGAACTTCACCCTCATTCCACTCGTGCTAATCATGTGCAGACAAGGTAGTTTTCACTTCATCAACTGTGACCTGCTTCAAAATCACGTTGTCCAACAGATGTCCAGTGGCAGTGACCATATCATGCATCAAATCAGCTCCACATCTTCCCTTTCCTGAGGATGAGACCATGTTTTTTGGGAGGAAAGTCATATCCTACAATCCTAGTGGAGTTACCTTTGAAGGAATTAACGTCCAAATGGGAAGGGAGAGCCATTTGATATAACCTACTTGGGAATTTCAAAAAGTTCTTGACAAGATCTCTTCCCAAAACTTTTAAGGAAGCAAATATCTGACAAGGTAAGAGGAAAGATCCTTGCTTGGGTTAAAAAAGTATGAAATAGAGAGTAGGAGTAAAGGGAGGGTAATAAGCAGTGAAATCCTGCATGAACATTTCATATATCTGTGAATATTTACACGGACTTGAGAGATGACTGGATAAATTCATGGAAATAAATAAAGATTACAGATCTGAGCTCTGGTTCTGGAAGACCCTGAGCCATCACTTACTGAGGGATACAGGAGTAAACTGTGAAATATGCTTGCTGTTTGATTAGCTCTTAATATGCTTCTGGCCACTGCCAGAGACAAGATACAAGGTCTGGCATGACCACTTTTTATATTCTGATGCTATGTGTTCATATTACAGTCTTAGAAAAGAAAATATGTTGGAGTGCTGTGCAGAAAGCTACAGATCATTATGAGATATGTACAGTTTCCATGTATTCATGTGTGCTGCTGTGAGTTGACTCATGATAATAAAGGTTAACAGCCATGTAAATGTTTGCAGAATTAGTGTTCTCTTCAAAGAGGATAACAGCAAAAACAACAAAAAAAACCTCATGTACAAGCCCCAAAATGTCTTAAGCAAATAAATTTGATAAAAAATTAAAATACTGGAGATCCATCACTCCAGGCAAATCCTTCATCTGGATTCAAGGAAAATATACCAAGCCAAACTTTTTCAAAGCTACAGAGAGTGGCACTAACAGAAATTAAAACACAGAGCAGTATGTAAACATCAACTCAAAAAACATCCAGAAACACACCATTAAACTTTCTAGAGAACATTGTAAACTATAGTGAAGCTGTAATAATTACCCTATTACCTTTGGTGAAGGGCCTACAGATGCGTATGTTCTTCACAGAAATATCTAATATTTCTATGGCTCAGTGACAATGGTTTATTTATCAGACTTACTAGTAGTATTGGCCCTGTATTTCCTGTTTTCTTAGGAAAGGCCTTCACAGTTTCAGAAAGTGGTCTCAACATTGACTACTTCAAGGTGAGTCACGAGTAAATACATCGGTCATGTTTTCCACCCTACTAAAAACACCCCCCCACACATTTTCATGTACTTCTAAATAAATAAGTATGACATTGGTTCTTTTTTTAAAAAAAGTTTACTGGATATAAACATTTTTTTTTCTCATGAAACGGTTAAAAACATTCATAAGTGGATAAAATTTCAGTGTCAGAAGTTTTCTGGCTTTTAAATAATCCATATGTTTCAGAAATCATCTAAGAGCACTGATATTAGTTTCTATGAAAAATCTCTTACATCCGGTAAGATACAGCAGATACTTACTACATTGCACTTGCTAGAAAAGGTAACTCCTTTTTACTGTTAATAGTGACCAGATCCCCTCCTATTTGTCTACAAAACTCTCGAGCTTCAAGCCAGGATTTCTTTTTAAAATTTGACCTGCAAAAACACTATGGAGACATTATGTTAAAACATCTAATATATGTTATAATAAAATAAAGAAACGTAGTCTTGCTCACCAATGAATGAGATTTCATATAAGCGAAGTAAAAGTCCATAAGAGAAATAACATTAATTATTCTGTTAATAAAAGTTCTGCACTAGATTTGTCTAGCTAGTTAGCGCAGTGGTGACAAATAAAAGGAAGGAATTTCTAGAAGGGAATACAACTCCCTTTAACTTGTTTTACACAGAGGGGAGCCCAGGCCACCTTCCAGATGAAGGGAAAGGAGGGTGGTTGTGTTGAGATAAGGTGGCCTGGGAGGAGGCTGAAGATGCAGACAAAAGAATTGCTTCATGGTAGTTTACAACTCTCCCTTTACATTTGCAATATGATGTCTAACATTTTTGGTAGTTTAACAGAGAACAAGCACAAATTTCAGCAAAGGTAAAAGTGATAATTTGGGGATAAAAGAGCTCAAACAGAACAGTTCAAGGCGCTTCTTTTAACTATTTAGGCACTTACTTTAACAGGCACTTACTTTATTTAGGCACTTACTTTAACAGGAACAACTATGGCTGTTTGATATCCAGCCTTCAGGGCATGTGGGGACTGGAGCAGTAGTTGGAATAGGTGGAACTTCTGCACCCTTTGCCCACTGCTTACAGATATATTTTTGCTTTGTCTCACAGTCAAGAACATCCCATAATCCAGCTGCAGTTCTCAGGGCTACACATCCTGGCTTAGTTCCTTTATGAGAAACAAAAAACACATTGGATATTTTATACAGTCTAAATTGTTTAATTCTTACTTAAAATCTTTGAGCAGCACTCATTCGCTTCTTGCCATACAGTAACACTTGAATAGCAGAGTTATATTTTAAATGTTTTTCACACAGCTGAAGAGAAGTATTTTCTGTTTGAGGAAGTCATGATCAGTTCAGGATCCTGTTGCGTTGTTGTGTTCAGGGTTTTTTTGTATTTTGAACGACTTGCATAATGGATTCCATGGGTAGAAATTAAAGTGTGTTTTTTTACAGTGAAATCCTGTGTTTTCAAGAAAGGACCTCATTCCTACTTACAGTAAGTTGTTTTATATCAGTTGACATAACCTCAGCCATCAGTGATTTTCATATAGATGTGATGAAGCTTATGTCATGATGTTTGCTGTAATTTTAGTATATTCTCTCAGAGGTGCAAATACCACATGAGATGCAGTCAAATGCACACAATGGGCTTATACAATGGCTTATTTTTGTTCTTTCTTCATTTCCTAAGTATTCTTAATATTTTACTTCCTTATTGATTCCTGTTGAGCATGGACTTGATATTTTAATGGACCTGTCTACCATGGTGCCAAGAACTGACTCCTGAAATGAAATGGTCGGCTATAAGCCCATAGTTTTATATGAATTCACGACATATGTTTGTTCCTGTGAGCACCACTTTACCTGCATCAAAGCTCACCTGCCATTTTACTGGTCATTCTCAGTCATTAATTCTCCTGAGACCACAGAATCACAGAATCACAGAATTCTAGGGTTGGAAGGGACCTTGAAGGATCATCTAGTCCAACCCCCCTGCCAGAGCAGGGTCACCTAGAGTACATCACACAGGAATGCATCCAGGTGGGTTTTGAATGTCTCCAGTGAAGGAGACTCCACAANAGTTTCTCCCCGCCCAACTCTCCAGCCTACCAAGGTCTCGCTGAATGGCAGCACAACCCTCTGGTGTGTCAGCCACTCCTCCCAGCTTAGTGTCATCAGCAAACTTGCTGAGGCAATGATCTTCACTATCAGAAATAATTTAGTATCATCAGCAAATCTTGTCACCTCACTATTCCACCTTCTCCAGATTGTAAATATGTTGAACAGCATGGGCTTTGGCACAGATCATTATGGGACTCAGAGTGAACACTCTTCCCCCATAAAAAATAGCCACCATAATAAAAAACTTTCCATTCCCTGCACTTTGATCAAAGTTTTTATTCATGTAAGAACTTGCCTGTGTCAGGTCAGATTAGCTGAAAGGCTTTTGGTAATCAAGGTAGACCACACTAACTAGATTTCTCTTATTTGTATGCTTCTGGCTCCTCTGGAGAGCTAGAGGAGATCTGTCAGCATGACCTCCCTTTACACAGGTTATTTTATATATCTTTTCCAATATATCCTCTTTATTCCATTCTTTATTCCAGATTCAACTAATTTACCAATGACTCATTGGTCTACGTTTCCCCACATTTCATGCCATTTTAAATGTTGGCACCAAATTTGCCTTTTACAGCTCTTGGATACTTTTGCAGCTGTGCTTAGTCCTGACTTGCTACCCTGCATCTCATCTATTTGTTTGATAATCTATCCTCCTGGTATTTCATCTTTAAATAGACTCTCTGATCACACTCTCACAAAGAAGCTTTCCAGCACAGAAAGCCCATTTTCTTCCTCGGTGAGCACAGATGCAAGGAAACTAATTTTTCTTCACTGTTCCAGACTGATCTCCCACTACTCCCTTTATACTCTGATCATCTGCTGGCACCATAGACTTGGCAAGCTTTCTTCTAGTGGCATTTACAGAAGTTTTATTACTCTATGTCTTTTGCAATTTTAAAATACTTTTATTTTCTATTTCATAACCTAGCTGAAGGTTTTAGAGAAACTTTTCAACACTAGGAAGGATGTAATATATCTTCGGGAAAGCAAATTCCCTCATGGCATTTTGAAATTTGTTTTCTGAGCTTCTGCACAGTCTGATCCTATGAATACAGTTTTCTTAGCATCATAAGTAAAAAAAATATGATCATTTTCAATACTGTGATTCTATGATTCTAACTTAAAATCCTCATTACAATTGCTCTGTTTCAGACTCTTCTCCCAGGCTAACTTTACCACTAGATGGAAGAGTGTGGAATAGTCTCAGGAATTGCCTGTAACTCCTGTTTCTCTCTTTGTGAAGATGAACCAAAAGGTTAATCTTATGGGTAAATATATCACGTGCCCTAATATAAAACTTTGGTTCTGATTGTTCCCTTCTGTTATAGTTTGAAGTTTTGTCCGTCTCTGGAATGAACGAGTTAAACGAGTTATTCCATATCAAGCCTTCTGTTGATAAACTGAAAAGTACTGAGCTAAGTTTTTTTTCCTTCTCTCTGTTTGGGTTTTGGACTGCATTCCTGAGGTGGGGGCAGAGCAAGAAACGGCTGCTTCTATCAGTTTTTTTTTCCTCTTCTTCACTGGACTTTCTCTCGGAAGCAGCGACAGAGCGGAAGGCGACTTATCAGTTTTTTTTCCCTTCGCCTATAAAGAGAGACTGTTTTTTTTCTTCGCTCTCTCTTCGCCCCGGGCTTCTCAGCAGACCAGACGAGAGGAGAATTCTTTCTTCCCTGGACTCCTGGTTTCGGGATTTTGTAAATATATTTATCCTTTTTTCCCTCCATTTCCCTTTGTACCTGTTCCCTTTTTTCCCTGTTTTATTAAATTTGTATGGTTTGTTTTTCCTAAACCTCACAGCCGTGTGCATTGTTTATTTTCTTCCCTTTGGGGAGAAGTAAGCAATAAATTATTGTCTTGGGCAGTCCGTCCTAACTGCAGAAAACCAAAACACCTTCAAAGTTAAGTGATGGAGTTTGATAACTGCCAGTTCTTGTAAAACATACTGCAAGCTTAAAGCATAAAATTCAGAGGATGTTGCCAATGCAAACCCAAACAGGAACCATGACCTCAGAGAGCACCCATCATCCACTGTCCTGGCACCCACCAGGCATTGCTGCATCCCAGTGTGTGAAGGAGACTGCTTCACCATTGGTCCACCTGAAAGTGCCTTGGTCCTCTGTGTCAGAGAGACCAAGCCAGAAATATTTCTCAGGCCTCAGCCCAACAAGGCTAGTCAGATAGGCTTGTTCATACCTGTGAAAGGGATCATAAAGACACAAGTGAAAACAAAGTAATTTATTCAAATCCTACTTGTCTAATCAGATGATGTATCCTATTCTCCTTCCCCTTGCTTCAGACTGGGGGAGAGGACTTTACAATAGGATTCTGACTCACTATAAATCAACAAACAAAAACAAGACCTTGTTGCTCAACAGAGGACCTCATCTGTAATTTAGATAATTTGCTGTTCGATGTTGTGCTAGAATTGTAGTTTCAGGAATATTTCAGAACATACAACCTTTACCTACTTAGAAGCCAAGGAAAAGTCGGTATCCTACCTACTTTCAACTGTGGTTAAGTAACCTTTTTCTTCTCCATAAGTGGTGTTTGCTTCTGAAAATCTTGCTGGAACATGTCCAGTAAAATGACAGTAGGTCTGATACCTTCTCCAGCCCTGAAACATGAATTTAGGATTTCCAGATAACATTTAAATAATTGTGATACCAAGTATCAAATGAGCTATACCATTTCAAAATGAATGAAAAACAAAAATAATTAGTATTATGAATTAGAAACCTTTTGCAATGAAATTACAGATTCCCTCTAAATTGTTTTTGTAAATGTCTTTCTAAAGTTTAAAAAATTGAGAAACTCTGTAAAAAAAATTTAAAAATCTATATGTAAATAATATAAATAATTAATTCTAGGTGTTTCTCAGACAAGGCACTTATTTGATTCGGCAAACTGATGTACCATTCTTATATACTTACTTTTTTGCAACCTGCATCAATAATTTCTTTTTCTCCAGCTATTTGTGATATAGGTTTTCTTTTACAAATGTAGCCAGCTTTCTCCTCACAGACATAGTCTGCCCAATAGCCATCCTGTGGCAGGAAAAATAAATAAATCACAATGAGATTAAGATGAATAATCTAAATGAAATTAATAATTTCTTTTTTTTAATGAAAATTATTCATTTTCATTCTTCTTTAATATTGAAACTAGTATTTTTTTTTTCTTATCCAATTCCCCTAGTTGATTAAAAAAATTAATCTGGTCACATTCAGTGAAACAGTAGACTGGTCTATAGTAGTACACCTATGGCTGGTAGTGATAAGAAGGGATGAGGGTGCAGGGGGCTGGTCCCTGACCTGTTCTGCAGGGCCCTGCATAGGCAGTTGTGCTGTGCAGAGATGGACAAATGAGCCGGCACAAAGGAGACAGCAGGGATCCCCACATGCAACCAGATGAAAAAGAGCAGGAGAATGTACTCAAACTACATTCAGAGACCTGTTTTATAGCCCTAATAATTTCATTAGTGACCTTCAGATGTACTTAAAGAGAAAATTTCAGTGATGCAGCAATGTTTTCTTTTTTTTATTTATATTTTTTTTTCAATGAAAGGTCATATTTAATCTCATCCTTTATTCCCACATCCCTTTTTCTGGCCCTAGCCAGTTGCTGAAATAGTGGGGCACATTATTCTTCTGTTAAAAGTTAGTTTCAATAAAAAAGTAAAGATATGTGTTGAGTAATGTTACCTGGCCCTTGATCAGTACAATCTTCTGGCCCGTTGTTTGTGGTGGATGGCTCTCCCAGGTGCCATTTTGTGTATGTCACTGGTGTACCATCACTCCATTCAAAATACATTTGAACCTTATGATCATTCAGCCCAATCCATAGCTTGTCTGTTGGCTCTAAAATATGGAAACACAGAACTAGAAAAGACCTCTTATGCCACTGCATCCTTTTCACAGCACCCTCAAGCTCTAGAACATACAATCCCTTTCATAAATTTATGAAACAAAATTATTTAGTGTGTTGCATAATCATTTGTTTAGGCAATTGTTTAGGCAATAAGAAAAATCAGTTTCTAAAACATCCAAAACTCAGTAGGGGAAGTCTGTCAGCAACTGGATCTAACTTTGAGGCTGGCCCTACTCGAAGCTGAGATTAGACCAAATGACCTCCAGGGCTCCTTCTGGCCTAAACCAGTGTATGATCCTATGGTTTTAGGCATTCTTAATGAAAAGAAAGCAAGGAAAATGAAAGGTAAATTTAGATAGCATTCACAAAAATGAGAAAAAAAAAGAAAGATACAGATGGATATTCACAACTTCTTCAGTAGTCAGTAAACTGGGGTATAATACCAGAATAAAAAAGTGTAAGAAACCAAAAATATCTCCATCTATGGTTGGACACTAAGCAGACAAATTACACTTTGTGAAGAAAACATTTTTTTTTGTTTTGAATATCTTTTACTTTTTCAATAGATAATTAAGGCTTTCACTGCTTCTAAGCATGAAGAAAAAAAAGCAAATATTTAACAGGGGCAAAAAGTAGTTACTTATCTACAGACTCCTCACATTTCTGTCAGGGGTATTAAAAAGGCCATGGCAAAACCACGCTGACATCTTAGATCCAGTGACCTGAGTGCAGTTCGTTAGGCAACTCAGGCAATTCCACAGCTTGCTGCCTTAAACCACCTTGGCTAGCTTTGCTGATCTTCTCCATTTAACAGTGTAGAGAGCTAAACTTTCCTTTAGTAGATTTATTCTGTCACTTCTGCAGACCTGTGAACTTTCTGGGTGCTGGTTTACCACAAGACATAGAGATTGACTTAGAGTCACACTGCAAGTCCCCCAAATGCGCAGAAAGCAGTAGAAATATGTTGGTTTTCCATAAAAAGTGGAAACTTTGAAAGTGGAAGTTATATTTCATAATCCTTTCACTGAGAAAACTTCCCACAAGGATGACTGTTGTTCTTCTACCCTCATACAAAACAAAACACAAATCAGGATAGTTGAGTAAGTCTGCAAGTTGCAGCATAGAAAGCAGCACCCATTTTGAAGCAGAGAGGAAAGCACTACACCAGCTTAACACCACTGAACCTCTGGCTTCTTGCCTGTCTTTGGCTGCAGTGTTAATACAATTGCTACATCTCAAATCATCTAGCTGATGATTCTTATATGCAGGCAAAGGCAAAAGCCCCCCAGGAAACACTCACTGTAGCCAAGCTGAGACACAATAAAGCTGTGCTCCTCAAGGCTTTGGATGCTGACCAGGTGACTTCCTTCTTTCTGACAAGAGGTCAAAGCTTCTTCCTATTCTTTGGTCTCCCTGAAGATCTTGTAACAGTGATCTATATACAGCACCCATCCATCTGGGCAAGTAACAGGCCCAATGTGACCTAGGAACAAATATCAGTATTGTAGGAGTTCAAATGCAAAGCAAGGGACATGGCACTGAAAATATATGTACTTATTTGATGCATAGGTTCTAAGCTAAGAATTTTCTTTGGAAATTCTCATTATAAGGAAATGATGGACAAGAAACAGAGTAAACTTAAATATGATTCCAAATCTGGACATTTTTACCTTGGAAAAGGAAAGCTTTTTAATACAAATATTATTTAATACAAATTTTAAAGTTCTTACATAGTCAAATGTCTGTAACAAATATATTAATGTGTTAATTTTAATAGCTTCTGTATTAGTTAGTGCTTATTTATCAGATAAAAGAAATCAGAAATTATCAGCACCTAGCATAGAATACTTCTGAATTTTTAAAATATTAAGTATATTGATAGAGTAAAAGCCATTCAACCAGGTTTACAACTAGATGCATACATAGGGAAACACCAACAGGCAAATCCTTATACAATTAAAATATCTTTTATCTTTACAATGTGTCAATCTTTCTTCCTTTTAATTACTTTTACTAATGTCTCTCTTCTGAAAAATATTTTTTGGTTTGTTCTCCCTTTTCATGCCCAGTAGTGTCTGTCTTCAAAAGAAAGACCTGACTACCAAAACATGAACAGAGGGGACAAGTTGGATGTTCTTTGCTTTTACCTCTTTCATTCTGTGTGTTGTGGGACTGGAGATCAAGCTAGAAAGGGTGCAATGGTTGTAAAAAACAAACAAGACAAACAAGACATAGTTTCTATTTCTAATAAAATTCTCCTTCTCATCTTTGTCAATGTGAATGCTGAGAAATCCAGATAACAGCTTCTACTTTTAATTATCAACATATATCAACATACCTGAGGGAACCAAGGTGAAGTTTCTTTTCTTACAACTGTAACCAAGTTTCTGATCACATTCCCAATTTTTCCATTTAGCTTTTCTTTCAGGATTCAAAACCGCAGAGTTTTCCAGATTCTGGAGAGGGGTTTCCTTTGGGAAAGGTAAGGGGAAAAAAAAACAAAACAAAACAAAACAACATTTTTGAAAGGCAAATAGAGCTCTAAGCTCTAAAATGCACAGGAGAAATCACTCCTGGCTGAATTGAGAGCCCCAAAGATCACATCTTTCCCAGCTTTGGCAAGAACTGAAGTAGGTCTCTGGTATGAAATATATATATATATATGTATGAAATGTAGTATAATTTAAGCAGATATGAGCCTGTAACCCCCTCATAGTTTTGTTGCTGGAGACAAGAAATAAAATACCATATACATGGGGGGAAGACAGTATTGCTTTCAGAACTAAAATATTTTTGCAACACATGGAATATTCTGCCTTATATTGCTGTAGAGAATAAGCTTCTTCTAAAGCTAAAGCAAGAAAAGCAAAAATACAAATTTCGAGACATATCTATCTGATAATAGAATTTAAAGCAGTATTTGAGGTATGTATATTTTTTCTTTGGAAATGCAGAATCAAATAAAGCCGCAGCTACCTGGAGCCCAGTTTAAGTACTGGAAAGGGCTGCCTCCAATTCATTCCCATCCACTCCTCAAATCCAGTCCGTTGAGTACAACCCACAGTGCAGAATCTGTACCTTCTGTAAACTCTAAGTAACCAAAAGAAGATAAATGATTTTATAAATCACTTTTTCATTAACAACAGTCACTAATAATGCCTCTAGGAAGACTCACAATTCTTAAATATCTAACTAAAAATTAGTTACTGGGATACCTGATAAATTAAAATAAGTCAAACCTTTGATTACTGTAAAAAGTAAACAAAAAATCTCTCTTATTATATCACCTAACGCAAAGTAAGCACAGATGAGATGCCACAGAGTATACCCAGAATCAAAGTGTTTCTGAAGAATAGGCTAAATTCTGTACAATATTGGATTTATTTAAGTAGAAATATTGGTATAGTGTAAGTATAAACAATAATAGAGCTCTTAGAAGAGTTTTTTCCATAGGTCCGTATACATTAGCCAAACCATACTAAATAGTCCTTAGCTGTGATGATGGACTAAACAGATCTTGAATGTAAGTCAGGATTTGCTTTACTTCCTTACCTTTAAGGTATGTTTGTTCATGAATGTCTGTGATACTCAATAATTCTGCATTT